>ONZH01013408.1:0-118653 GCA_900303285.1 Rhinella marina
TCCAGTACCCAGAAAGATTATCAAAATTAGGGTTATTTACTTTAGGAAAAAGACAACTGAGGGGAGATTTAATAACTATGTATAAATATATCAGGAGTCAGTACAGAGATCTCTCCCATGATCTATTTATCCCCAGGACTGTGACGAGGGGACATCCTCTGCGTCTGGAGGAGGTTTGTACACAAACATAGAAGAGGATTCTTTACGGTAAGAGCAGTGAGACTATGGAACGCTCTGCCTGAGGAGGTGGTGATGGTCAGTTCACTGAAAGAGTTCAAGAGGGGCCTGGATGTATTTTTGGAGGGTAATAATATTACAGGTTATAGTTACTAGAGAGGGGTAGTTGATCCAGGGTGTTATTCTGATTGCTTGATTGGAGTCGGGAAGGAATGGTTTCCCCCTAAAGTGGGGAAAATAGGCTTCTACCTCACAGGGTTTTTTTGCCTTCCTCTGGATCAACTTGTAGGATAATAGGCTGAACTAGATGGACAAATGTATTTTTTCTGCCTTATAAACTATGTTACTATGTTACAATGTAACTTGCTTTATAAAAATAGGGCGTCATCTAACCTGTCAGATGAAAATTGTAAAAAAAAATAAAACTGTGCCAGAACAGCCATTTCTGGTAACTTTGCCTCACAAAATGCGTAATATAAAGCAATAAAAAAAAATCATATGTACCCCAAAATAGTATCAGTAAAACTGACACCTTATCCCGTACTTTCCAAAATGGGGTCACTTTTTGGTTGTTTCTACTGTAGGGTGCGAACAGGTCCTTAAAAAATATAGGTTTTGGAAATTTTCTTAAACATTTTAAAAATTGGTTCTAAAGTTCTAAGCTTTCTAATGTCTTGATAAAATAAAATTACATCTACAAAATCATGCCAACAAAGTAAATATGGGAAATGCTATTTGGGGAGGTATCACTATGCCTTAAAAGCAGAGAAAATAAAATTTAGAAAATTATGAATTTCTCCAAATTTTCTGCAAATTTATATAAAAAAAATTAAAAATAAAAAGGTGATTTATATTGATTCAAATCATAAAGTACAATGTGTCACGCGAAAACAATCTCAGAATGTCTTGGATAAGTAAAGTGTTGCAAAGTTATTACCACACAAATCTGACACGTCATGGTCACATGTCCTTAAGGTGAAAAATGGCGATCTCCTTAAGGGGTTAAACAATTTGCTTTGTTTTGCCATATTCTGACACCCATGAACTTTTTCTATTTGCTATTTGAGGGAGTTTTCTGTCGAGTGGGCTGTAGTTTTTACTGGTACCATGTTGGGGGACATATGACTTTATGATCAACATGGCTTTTTATTCAATTTTTTTTCTGGGGATGAGGTAACAAAAAAAACAAAAACAAAACACTTGACTGTTGTCAGTGTAATTTATTAGATTCCAGGTCTCACAGGGACACACAGCCTTATAAATCATTCTAAGGGCTCACATGGCCGTATTTTGTGGTCTGCAAAACAAAATAAACTAGATGTGCATTTCCAGGAGAAAATACATAGTGCTTGAAAATGGCGCACCTTTAACAGTGACTTCCAGAGTATAACTATAAAGGAGAACACTGACCATAGTTTAAATGTGACTCAGGAAAAGCCCCTTTAAGTGTGACTTGGGAAAAGTCCCTTTAAGTGTAACTTAAAAAAAGCCCCTTTCAGTATGACTCGGAAAAAGCCCCTTTAAGTTTGACTAAAAAAAAACACTTTAAAGTGTACCTATCATCAGAAACAACCTCTTTTAACATTACTCTATTCACAGAAAGGGATAATAGTGCACAAAAATAGATGCAAATAATATATACGGTATAAACTAAGACCTCATTCTGATATGATAAAATCTGAGACTCTTAGCCAATATATTTTGATCAAAACACATCTGTGCCCACCTACCCAGCGTCACGGTGGTCGCAGGTCCTACGCTAAACCTAACCATGCCAGTGGGCATCTATATCTAGGAGCGTGGACGCCGCACATATAGGCATGTTGCTCCTAGTAACCTCTATGTGCATATAGCAACCAATGAGAGGAGGAGCAAACACACCCATATGTACCACGCAATCAAGACGCTCAATTTGATAGGTCTTAGTTTATACCGTATATATTATTTGCATCTATTTTTGTGCACTATTATCCCTTTCTGTGATTTATTTTGATATATATAGCCACTGACATCCGCAATCATTATTATCACATCATGCAGGATGTTTTTTATCCTTTTGTCTCTGTTAGTTTTGCTTGGTTTATAATATGTACCTGAGGGAGTGGCACCTTCAGGTGTGAATGCGCTCTTAGCTTATCTTGAGTAGCATTCTTGTGCACTTTTGCTCTTCCTATCAAATTGAGCGTCTTGATTGCGTGGTACATATGGGTGTGTTTGCTCCTCCTCTCATTGGTTGCTGTATGCACATAGAGTTTACTAGGAGCAACATGCCTATATGTGCGGCGTCCACGCTCCTAGATATAGATGACCACTGGCATGGTTAGGTTTAGCGTAGGACCTGCCTGACCTGAGACCACCGTGACGCTGGGTAGGTGGGCACAGATGTGTTTTGATCAAAATATATTGGCTAAGAGTCTCAGATTTTATCATATCAGAACGAGGTCTTAGTTTATACCTATATAGTATATATATATATATATATATATATATATATATATATATATATATATAATTATTTGCATCTATTTTTGTGCACTATTATCCCTTTCTGTGATTTATTTTGATATATATAGCCACTGACATCCGCAATCATTATTATCACATCATGCAGGATGTTTTTTATCCTTTTGTCTCTGTTAGTTTTGCTTGGACCCCTGCTGAATGCGTCAGCATCGGTGAAAACACAGATGCCGGCGCATTAACCCTTCATGTGCCGCGGTCAGCACTGACCGCGGCACATGTGGTGTGCGGGAGTTAAGGGATTCAGGATGGCGAGCGGGGGGCCATCGGGTCCCCGCGCTGCTGACACGGGGACCCGATGGCTCGGATAGCAGCCCGATGCCTTCCTTAGGCATCGTGGCTGCTATCCCTGCGTGCCTGTGAGATCCAGCTCCCTGGATCGCACAGGAAGCAGGCTGTAAGTGTATTACACTGAGTAATACACTTACAGCCAATGCATTACAATACAAAAGTATTGTAAAGCATTGTAAAGGGGATCAGACCCCCAAAAGTTAAATAAAGTGGAAAAAAAAAGTTAAAAAATAAAGTTTCCTAAAAAATAATAATAAAAGTTTCAAGTAAAAAAAAAGCCATTTTCCCAAAAAAAAAAAAAGGTAAAAAAAAAAGGTAAAAAAAAGAAAGATAAACATATTAGGTATTGCCGCGTCCGTATCGACTGGCTCTATAAAAATATCACATCATCCACCCCGCCAGGTGAACGCAGTAAAAAAAAAAAAAAAAAAAACGTGCCAAAACAACCATTTTTTTCCCTCTTGCCTCACAAAAAGTGTAATAGCAGGCGATCAAAAAGGCGTATTTATCCCAAAATGGTACAAATCAAACCGTCATCTTGTCCCGCAAAAATGATACCCTACCTGAGACAATCGCCCGAAAAATAAAAAAATATGGCTCTCTGAAAATGGCAACACAAAAAAATATTTTATTCTGTTCAAAAATAAATCTAATGTGTAAAACTTTCCAAAAATAAAAAAGTTAGACATATTGGGTATTGCCGTCTCCGTAACAACCTGCTCTATAAAAATATTACATGAGATGGCCCCCCAGGCGAATGCTGTAAAAAATTTTTTTTAAAAAAACAATGCATAACAGCCATTTTTTTTCACCTTGCCTCACAAAAAGTGTAATACCACACGATCAAAAAGGCGTATGTACCCCAAAATGGTACCCATCAAACCGTCATCTCGTCCCGCAAAAAATGAGCCCCCACATAAGACAAGAACTCAAAAAAATAAAAATCAATGGCTCCCGCAAACCAATCCATCAAAATCTGTGTTGTAAAATCCATATGGCGCTCCTTCTGTTCTGAGTCCTGCCATGTGCCCCCACAGCAGTTTACCACCACATATGGGGTGTTGCCGTATTCAGGACAAAATGGGTAATAAATTATGGGGTGCTTTTCTCCTGTTACCCCTTGTGAAAATGAAAAATTTGGGGCTAAAGCAACATTTTATTGGAAGAAATGAAACTTTTCATTTTCACAGCCAAGTGTTTCCAAATTCCGTAAAACGCTTAGGGGGTCAAAGTGGCCAGTACCCCCCTTAATATATTCTTTGAAGGGTGTAGTTTCCAAAATGGGGTCACTTTTTGAGGGTTTCCACTGTAGGGGTACGTCAGGGTCTCTCAATTACAAAATGGTGCCTAAAAACCATTCTAGCAAAATCTGCCTACAAAATCCGTATGGCGCTCCTTTCCTTCTGACCACTGCCACAAACCCATAGAGACGTTTACCACCACATATGGGGTATTTCTGTAAACTTCAGAATCAGAGTAATGTATAGTAACATAGTAACATAGTTTGTAAGGCCGAAAAAAGACATCTGTCCATCCAGTTCAGCCTGTTTTCCTACAAGTTGATCCAGGGGAAGGCAAAAAAACCCTGTGAGGAAGAAGCCAATTTTCCTCACTTTAGGGGGAAAAATTCCTTCCCGACTCCAGTCAGGCAATCAGAATAACTCCCTGGATCAACGACCCATCTCTAGTAACTATAACCTGTAATATTATTACCCTCCAGAAATACATCCAGGCCCTTCTTGAACTCTCTTAGTGAACTTACCATCACCACCTCCTCAGGCAGAGAGTTCCATAGTCTCACTGCTCTTACCGTAAAGAATCCTCTTCTATGTTTATGTACAAACCTTCTTTCCTCCAGACGCAGAGGATGTCCCCTCGTCACAGTCACAGTCCTCGGGATAAATAGATGATGGGAGAGATCTCTGTACTGACCTCTGACCTGTACTGATATATTTATACATAGTTATTAGATCTCCCCTCAGTCGTCTTTTTTCTAAAGTGAATAACCCTAATTTTGATAATCTTTCTGGGTACTGTAGTCCACCCATTCCAGTTATTACTTTAGTTGCCCTCCTCTGAACCCTCTCCAGCTCTGCTATGTCTGCCTTGTTCACAGGAGCCCAGAACTGTACACAGTACTCCATATGTGGTCTGACTAGTGATTTGTAAAGTGGCAGGACTATGTTCTCATTACGGGCATCTATGCCTCTTTTGATGCAACCCATTATCTTATTGGCCTTGGCAGCAGCTGTCTGACACTGGTTTCTGCAGCTTAGTTTGCTGTTCACTAAAATTCCTAGGTCCTTTTCCATGTCAGAGTTACCCAGTGCTTTACCATTTAGTATGTACTGGTGACTTGCATTATTCCTTCCCATATGCATAACCTTACATTTGTCAGTGTTAAACCTCATCTGCCACTTTTCTGCCCAAGACTCCAGTCTATCCAGATCCTGCTGTAGCAGTGCACTGTCCTCCTCTGTGTTAATTACTTTACACAGTTTAGTGTCATCTGCAAAAAATGATATTTTACTGTGCAAGCTTTCTACAAGATCATTAATAAATATATTGAAGAGAATAGGACCCAATACAGACCCCTGTGGTACCCCACTAGTGACAGTGACCCAATCTGAGTATGTACCGTTAATAACCACCCTCTGTTTTCTATCACTAAGCCAGTTACTTGCCCACATACAGACATTTTCTCCCAGGCCAAGCATTCTCATTTTGTATACTAACCTTTTATGTGGTACCGTGTCAAACGCTTTGGAGAAGTCCAAATATACGACATCCATTGAGTCGCCGCGGTCAAGTCTAGAACTTACCTCCTCATAGAAACTGATTAAATTGGTTTGACATGACCGATCCCTCATGAAGCCATGCTGATATGGAGTTATTTGCTTATTTTCATTGAGGTACTCCAAGATAGCATCTCTCAGAAAACCTTCAAACAGTTTACCCACAACAGAAGTTAAACTTACCGGCCTATAGTTTCCAGGCTCTGTTTTTGGACCCTTTTTGAATATTGGCACCACATTTGCTATGCGCCAATCCTGTGGAACACTCCCCGTCAGTATAGAGTCCTTAAATATCAGAAATAAGGGTCTGTCGATGACATTACTTAATTCTCTTAGGATACGGGGGTGTATGCCATCCGGTCCTGGTGATTTGTCTATTTTAATATTTTTAAGGCGTTGCTGCACCTCTTCCTGGGTCAGAGAGGACACTTTTAAAGGGGAATTTACTTTTATACTCTGAATTTCATCTGACATTTTATTTTCCTCAGTGAATACAGTGGAGAAAAAGTTATTTAGTAGCTTCGCTTTCTCCTCATCGCTCTCTGCTACTCCCCCCTCATTACTCTGTAAGGGGCCAACACCTTCAGGTTTATACTTTTTAGTATTTATATAATTGAAGAACATTTTAGGGTTAGTTTTACTCTCTTTGGCGATTAGGTTTAGTTTGCTGTTAACCCTTGCTGTTTTGCAAGAAAAAAATTAACATGAATAATCTACCAAGAAAGTGAAATTTTGAAATTTCACCTCCATTTTCCATTAATTCTTGTGGAACACCTCAAGGGTTAAAGTTTGTAACAGCAGTTTTTTATAATTTGAGGGGTGTAGTTTCTAAAATGGGGTCATTTATGGGTGGTTTCCATTACATGAGCCACTCAAAATGACTGAATTGGTGCTTAAAAAAATGGTTTTGAAAATTTTGTTGAAAATTTGAAAAATGGCTTCTAAACTTCTAAGCCCTCTAACGTCCCAAAAAAGTAAAATGACATTTATAAAATGATGCCAACATAAAGTATACATATGGGGAATGTAAAATAACTATTTTTGGAGGTATTACTATGTATTTTGAAAGTAGAGAAATTGAAATTTGCACATTTTCAAAATTTTTGCTAAATTTGGTATTTTTTTTATAAATAAAAATGAAATATTTTGCCACAAATTTACTACTATCGTGAAGCACAATATGTGACGAGAAAACAATCTTAGAATGGCCTGTAAAAGCGTTCCAAAGTTATTACCACATAAAGTGACATGTCAGATTTGCAAAAAACGGCCTGGGATTTGAGGTGAAAAGTGGCCCGGTACTGAAAGGGTTAAAAACGACAAATCCAATCGACTCCAAAAATACATAGCACACCTGTCACCATCGAGGGCTTCGAAACGCATATTGATCGGAGTCTGTACGCCAAGTGGTTCGGGCTGTATTAATTTTCCCCTTTTTGGGGACCGCTTCTACCAATAACAGGGTACAGCCATGGGGGCCAATATGGCCCCTACTTATGCCAACATATACATGGCGCAGGTGGAGGATGAGCTTGTGTACCGTTCTCATTTTATGGAGGGGGTCCTGTGCTGGTGGCGCTACATCGACGACATTTTTTTGATTTGGACCGGTACCCTTGAGGATTTAGAGTCCTTTCATATTGTTGAAAGGACTCGAGTTCAAATATATCCTTACATTTGAACTCGAGTATACCAGGGCTACAGTTTACTAAAATACTATCAGAAAATGAGTTACAGTTCCTTGATGTACGGGTATATATGGAAAACGGAGCTCTTAAAACCGATATTTTTCAGAAGAGCACGGATAGAAATAATGTGTTGCTTTATGACAGCAATCACCCTCACAAGATGGTACAATCACTCCCCTGGAGTCAGGTGATGGGGGTGAGGAGGATTGTGTCAGACAGCACCACTTTTGAGAAACGTGCTGAGGAAATGTGTGCTAAATTTGCTGATCGGGGTTACCCCCGGAGATTACTTGCCAGGACAAAGACTAAGATAAAAACAGTGGATAGGGAGACCATATTGTCAAATAGGGGAATTGGACAGAAGAAGGTTGATAGGATACCATTTGTGTCCACCTATGGTAAGTACAGTGGTGCTATAACTAAGATTTTGAAAAAAGAATGGCATATATTACAGAAAGGATTATCAGACGTGAATGAATTTCAAACACAGCCATTAATGTCATATAAGAGGAGTACCAATCTGCGTGATAGATTGGTGAAATCTGATATTGGTGGGACACAGGTGGACAGACAAAGACTTCTGGCTCCCAAAAAGATGGGAAATTTCCCTTGCTTGAGCTGCTGCAACTGCGGCAACCTAATCAAGGGAGACACGTTTAAACATCCGTACACAGGACAATTATATAACATCAGAGGTTTTTTTACATGCAGGTCTCAGTATGTTATTTATATGATCGTCTGCCCTTACGGTAAAATCTATGTGGGGGAGACGACGATGGAAATTAGAGAGAGGATTAATAAACATAAAAGCACAATACATAAAAAAATGATGGACAAACCAGTGGCAAAGCACTTTATTGAGTTTGGACACTCGGTGAATGAATTAAAGGGTTTCTGTCACCAGAAATGACCCTATTAAACCAAGTGTCATTTGCAATGAGCAAATGACACTTGATGCCAGTAATGTTACTATTATAGTCCTCAGTAACGCCGTTTTGCTAAAAATTACGATTTTATAATATGCTAATGACCTCCCCTAGGTGCAGTAGGCGTGAACCTGCACCTAGGAGAGGCCGTAATTATGCCTCTTACCACGCCCCCGGTCGCGCTGATTGACAGGGCCGGGCAGCCAGCTCTTTCGGCTCCCGGCCCTGTACGATCCGAAATCCCGCGCCTGCGCAGTAATGAAGCCGGGACCCGGGCGGGCGCCGGCTCTCAACGCACGCTGATCCCGCGCCTGCGCATTGCGATCAGCGCGCGTTGAGAGCCGGCGCCCGAAACCCTTTAAGATTCCGGGTTATTGATTCCGTGGGAATTTTGAGGAGGAGATAGGGAACAGATTTTGAGAAGAAAAGAACCAACCATATGGTATGAATATAGAATTTAATGTGAGTAACCTAGATTGAAGTATTAATGTCCTTCTTCTTTTAGGTCATTTGAGATGTCTCAGAGTGTTTTTATAAAAAATTTTTTTTTAACTCTATATATATATATATATATATATATATATATATATATATATATATATATCCATATATATTGTTTGTTGTAGTTGGGAATGCAGATTTCTTTTCTTTGCCGCGTTTGTAGGATACAATGGGTACATAAGTGTTGATAACTATAGAAACTACAAATATGGCCTAATTTCGTGTTGGCCCTAGGGCTATGTAGATATGGAGGACTCCTGAAATTGGGGCAGTGGATATAATGTGATAGATGGCCAATTTTGTTAGTCCCCATTTGGATTAGAATGGGTATAGGTAGTGACGAACTTTAGGTGTACCTTTGATATCTGGGTTGTATTGACGGCAGTGAACGAGAATAGACTGGTAGCGGTCTCCATGGTGATCGTGACGCCGATGGAGTCTGCTATATGCGGCCGAGAACAGTCTGGATCATGTGAGAATTCCTATGGAGAATTTTTGGGGTTTTAACCTGTGATATCTTAAAAACGACAAATCCGATCGACTCCAAAAATACATAGCACACCTGTCACCATTGAGGGCTTCGAAACGCACTTTGTACGGAGTCTGTACGCCAAGCGGTTTGGGCTGTATTAATTGCAGAAATTTGGGGACAATGGATGACATCCGCGTGACATCTGTGATGCATCTGGGGGTTTTTTGCGCATCCACTGTAACAATGGCTGTCCTTGTCTGCAAAATGGAGAAGAATAGGACATGTTCTATTTTTTTTTTTTGTTTGCGGAATGGACATGTGGAAATACGGAAATAGAAGAAAAATAAGTTTGTGTGCATGAGCCCTAATGCTGTGTGATCCTGTCAGAGGATCAGAGTTTCTCGCATTGAACTTGCGTGTGTGTGTCTGGCCTTAGGCCATTTTTTTTTGTGTATCTCTGCCTTTCAAAAGCCAAAACATTTTTACTTTTCCATCAATATAGCCTTATGAGGGTTTGTTTTTTTTATGCAGTGCAAGCTGCAATTTTTAATTGTACAATTTTGAGTGAATTATATAACTTTTAAACATTGTTGGGGGGGAAGAATTTGAAAAATCAGTGTAATTCCACCACTGTTTTTAGGATTTTGTTTTTATGGTGTTCATTGTGTGGTACTAATGCCATTTTAACTTTATTCTGCAGGATAGTACGATTATGGAGATACTAATTTTACGGTATCTCTAGGCAGTTCTACCAGAGCTGTCCTAATCCAAAACAGTTCCTCTGGTAAGATGGTTATTTGCGGCTTCTTTTCAAAGTCTTTTTCTCCTGCAGAGAGCAACTATTCCGGACAGAGAACTGCTCATCATTCAGTTATCTCTAGAAGAATGGAAGCATCTGTTGGAGGGCACCAGCGATCCTGTTGTCATTTAAATGGACCATGAGGACTCAACTTGCCTTTAGTCCACACAACACCTTAATACTTGGCAAGCCCAGTTGTCGCTGGTCTTTTCTCAGTTTGATTTTGTTCTGCACTTGCGCCCAGCCAAGAAGAATACCAAGACTGATAGCTTCTCTCTTTCGACCCAACTCTCTGGGTGGAGAAATTAAGTATTCCAGTTTTCCACAACAGAAGAACCGGAAGTGTTAACTTTGGAGAGAGCTTATCCTTACCCAGAGTTATCTCTCAGATAGATCCTAAGCACTGGAGTTTCCTGCATAGGTTCAGGAGTAGTAGTTGAGAAAGGTGGAAGCATAAGCCTCTGTAAAAAAAAAAAAAAAAAAAAAAAAAAGGCCCCCTCTCATGCATGGATTTCATAAAGGATTCTCTGGAGTGAATATGTATGTGAGATTAGATCATCTAAGGAAGTTGGTGTATCCCGACCTGCCAGTTCATCTTTGATGTATCCAGTCAGAACCTCAGAGAAAGCTGCCATCAGAGCCTCATTGTTACATGCAAGCTCAGAAGTGAGGGTACAAAACTGTAAGGCAATCTTGGACTGGTTCATAAGGAAATGATGGGCCTGCAATGCAGAGTTGCTAGTGCACTAGTTTAGAAAACCATGGCAGAACTTGGGGTCTCCTTCATAGCATGGAGGCAGAGGGAGATGCAGACTGGATCTGCAAGGGGCTGGCAGTGTTTGCAGTGCAGGTACTGTGGCTTCTGGAGGTGGCACTGATGCAGTAAATGATAGGGAACCCAGGCTAGCGGAAATTGTATTCAAATACTGCAGTAGTTGCTCTTCACGACTGCACCAATTAGTTGACTCCTTATACACTTCAGAGAGACCTAACTTGGGTGGGTCAGCAAGGTCCACTGCCTGAGTAAATAGGTTATGAAGTGGATGTGGACCCACTGTATCTACTAAACAGATTTGCTTTGGGGATACTCCCAAGGGCATTATCCTAGCAGCCTCCTAACTCCTATACAGGAATCTGGACTGTGCTGCAAGGGAACCACCAGCAATGGCGGGTTACAATAGGGGCGTTTGGGTCGGCAGCCCTGGGCACAGCATCGCCGGGGGGCTCAACGCCGGCCTGAACACCCACATACTGCGGCGGGACACAGGAGCGCACAGTTCCCTGCCCCACCACTGATCACCGCCATAGGCTTCAGGCTAGCGCAGGCGGGCAAGATGTCATCACGTGCCTGTGCCGAGACGCAGCAATGGGACGTGTGCATGCCTTCCTCTGTGAGCAAGCGCCTGGCCCTGGAAATAGGTATTTAGTTTTTAGTGTGGGGGAAATTACTATGTGGGGGCAGTGCGGGGGACATTACTATGTGGGGGCAGTGTGGGGGAAATTACTATGTGGAGCTCCAAAGGATCAAGTAAATTACTATGTGGGGGAAATTACTGTGTGGGGGATCAATTACTATATGGGGGCGTTGCTATTGGGGAGGCACTGTAGGGGCAATTATTTTTGGGGACACTATACAGGGATTATTAACTGAAGCACAATATAGGGTGTTATTATTACTGGAGGCACTCTAGGGGACAGTATAACTGTGGACTCTAAGGACATTTGGGGTAATTTATCAAACCGGTGTAAAGAAGAACTGGCTTAGTCGGCCATAGCAGCCAATCAGATTCCATCATTCCTTTTTTTGGAAATCCAGTTCAACTTTACAACAGTTTGCTAGATGACCCCAATTATGTCTATTAGGGTCACTATTTTTTCAGCAGGGACATTGGGGAACACAACGGGCACAGTATTGGGAGTGGCAGCAGGATGACACTGTCGGGCCACCAGGATGGTGATGTTGTTGGAAAAATTGAGAAATCTAACGTGTATGTGTTACAAACTCTGTAGAGACGAGATGCGGCTGAAAGAATTTGCCATGGTGGTGTGGGTCAAACAGAGGAGAAGAGGAAAGAGAAGGTCTACATGACAGGAGATGTCCCTGAATGTAAGAGGTATGTGGTGCTGTGTTCTCCTCTAAGTCTTTTTTATTATAATTATATGTATTTTAAATTTGGCGACCAAATTGTTCAGTTTAGAAGCCAATTTGAGGTATTTTTTTTTTAGTCTGAAGAGGTCATATGGCCTAGGAAGAGACTGTGGTGCTCACGAAGCACCGCAGCCTCTTCATACAAAAAAAACTAAACTAAAATGGAGGGAGGGGCCCAAGTTGGGTAGACAGCCCCAGGCCTACCATGCACTTAATCCGCCCCTGACCACCAGAACACTATTTCTTGGAGTTGTCTCTGTTGGATAAGTTGCAGAGTCATGGGCAGCGCCGTTTTTGTAACCGGGTGGGGGGTGCAACCGCACGGGGCGCGCGTCTCAAGGAAGAAGAGGGGGAGCCCTGGTATTTATTTACAGACTGGCAGGCAGCGCGGCAGCGGGCTAAACTAATAGTAAGCGGCCCCCTCTTCTTCCTTGAGACGCGCGCCGTAGTCAGGCTACTGTCTTTGAAGGGGCGGCATCGGTCACAGGCAGCGTCGATGTTGTCCCTTCAAAGTCAGTAGCGCTGTAGTATGCAGGAGGCAGGGGGGCGCGGGGCGAAGCGCTGTACTTACCCCTCCTCCGGCTCACAGGTCTGCGCTGCTGTGTCCTGGCTGCCTGCAGCATCAGAACGTACAGAGCGCACTCTGACCTGACCCTGCAGGAGGTCAGGTGACTGCAGCGCGAGCCTGTTGAAGAGGAGACAACGGGAGACCACCGGAAGAGGCTGAGGAGCAGCTGAGCAGGAGAGGTAAGTTAATTTTTTTTTTTTTTTTAAAGTCTGATCTGAGGTCTGATAAGGGGGTCTGAATGGCTGATAAGGGTCTGATAAGGGGGGGGTTTGAAGGGCTGATCTGGAGGTCGGATAAGGGGGTCTGAAAAGCTGATAAGGGGGTCTGATAAGGGGGGTCTGTGGACTGATAAGAGGGGTCTGAGGGCTGATAAAGGGGGTCTGAGTTCTGATAATGGGGTCTGAAGGGCTGATAAGGGGGTCTGTGGTCTGATAAGGGGGGTCTCAAGGGCTGATAAGGGGGTCTAAAAGGCTGATAAGGGGGTCTGAGGGCTGATAAGGGGGGTCTCAAGGGCTGATAAGGGGGGTCTCAAGGGCTGATAAGGGGGGTCTCAAGGGCTGATAAGGGGGGGTCTCAAGGGCTGATAAGGGGGTCTAAAGGCTGATAAGGGGGTCTAAAAGGCTGATAAGGGGGGTCTGAAGTCTGATAAGGGGGGTATGACATCTGATAAGGGGGACCTGGAGGTCTGATTGTGGGTCTGCGGTCTGATATGGGGGTCTGGAGGTCTGATATGGGGGTCAGAGGTCTGATATGAGGTTTTATACATGATGAGATGAGATGGCTAAAAGAAATCATCATGGCGGTCTGGTCTGACAGGAGAAGATGAGGAAAGAGAACATCTACATCAGAGAGGAGATGTCACTGGATGTAAGAGGTACATATGTGGAGCTGTATGTCCCTGTATGAGCGCTAGCTTCTCTGCTCTGTTTACCTGATCACCACTGCAAATACTGCAGTGAGCAGGTGAACAGAAAAGAGAAAACAATTTAATTTTTCGCCTCAGGCAGCAGAAAATCTAGAATCGGCCCTGCTGATAGTTATACCACTGTAGCATAGTGTGCAGGTTGGCGAGGGGCTGTGCATGCTATGCAACATTGTTTAAGTCAGTGTTATTTGATTGGGGGGGGGGGCGACTTTTTAATGTTCGCCCTGTTGGTAAAATTCCCTAGAAACTGCCCTGCTCATGGGGTTAAGAGACAACAATGTGGAGCTCCAAAGGATCAAGTAAAACCATAGTTAGGGACAGGCCAAGGTCTGGACGGGCAGTGCCTGTGCAATCTGATAGACAGTTTGAGGGCAGCCAAGGTAGCACTATTTCAGTGGTTGGCCTGAGGGAGTCCAGAGCAGGGGAGCTGGTAAGCAGAGTAGCAGCTCTGTCTGTATGAGAACGGAGCAACGGTGGGCATGGGCCGCCACCATGACAAAGAAAACAATCTATTAGGAAACAATGCAGAAATCCAGCTATTTCAGAAGGGCTAATTTACCGTATTTTTCACCCTATAAGACGCACCGGCCCATAAGACGCACCTAGGTTTTAGTGTAGGAAAATAAGAAAAAAATATTCTTCATCAGATCCTCTTATCAGACTGCCCATAAATTTCAGAACATCACATCAGACCCTCATATCAGCCCTCCATGTCAGAACTTCATCAGACCTCCATGTCAGCTCCCCACCAGACCTCAGATCAGCCCACTATGGCCCCATATCAGCCCACTGTGCCCCCATACCATCTCACTGTGCGCCCACCAGACCTCAGATCAGCAGAATGTGCCCCAATCAGACCTCAGATCATCAGAATGTGCCCCAATCAGACCTCAGATCAGCAGAACCTGCCCCCATCAGACCTCAGATCAGCAGAATGTGCCCCCATCAGACCTCAGATCAGCTGAATGTGCCCCCATCAGACCTCAGATCAACATTATATGCCCTCATCAGACCTCCAATCTCTTCCCTGCCAGCGCGCACTATGACGTGACGCTGCAGCTTAAAAGGGACCTCCAACCATCATTCCTCAGTTCGTAGCAAGATCCATAGGACACTATTCCGTCAACTAAACAAATCTTAGCATATTAAGTATAATTACATCAAAACAAAAAATGAAGCTATCCTGAATACATTATTATAGGCCTACATATTTCTCCATATATAGGCTTTAGTAACATAGTAACATAGTTTGTAAGGCCCAAAAAAGACATCTGTCCATCCAGTTCAGCCTGTTTTCCTACAAGTTGATCCAGAGGAAGGCAAAAAAAAACCCCTGTGAGGTAGAAGCCAATTTTCCTCACTTTAGGGGGAAAAATTGCTTCCCAACTCCAATCAGAATAACTCCCTGGATCAACGACCCATCTCTAGTAACTATAACCTGTAATACCCTCCAGAAATACATCCAGGCCCTAGTAAAAAGAGTATATATATATATATATATATATATATATATTTTTTTTTTTTTTTTGGGAGGGAATATATGGGTGCTGTCATGGGCTCATGGAAAACGGATTACCGGTAAGAGTAATCGAAGTATTTCCATTACGCAACATGACAGCACCAGCGAGAGATTAGGCTAGAAACCTAACTAGGGAGGGACCACCGCCTGCAAGACTTTTCTACCAAAGGACAAGTCTTGAGCACAGGAAAGGTCCAACTTATAATGTTTGAAAAAGGTATTTGGGGAGCTCCAAGTAGCCGCCTTGCAGATTGCATCAATGGAGGCAGCTCCCCTTTCTGCCCAGGAAGAGGAAATAGCTCTAGTGGAGCGGGCCGAAAACCCCGCAGGTAACTGAACTCCGGCTAAGGTATAAGCTAAGAAGATGGTTCTCATAATCCACCTTGCCAGGGTGCGGCCCGTTACCTTTTTCCCCTTGTTTGGGCCCTGGAATTGAACAAACAGATTTGAATCTGTTCTCCAATCTTTAGTCGTCTACAAATATGAACAAATGCACCTTCTCACATGTAAAGTGTGGAACTTAGCTTCACCCTCATTTTTAGGATTTTGACAGAATGAAGGAAGCACAATCTCCTGGGATCTATGAAAATCAGAGACCACTTTAGGGGAAAAGGCTGGGTCTGGTTTAAGTACAACTCTATCTTCTAGTATAAGCGTGTAGGGGGGGGGGGGAGGCCGAAAGGGCCGCTATCTCCCCGACTCACCTGGCGGATGTAATGGCTATTACATCCGCCGTTCAAAGGGATCCAGAGTCAAGGAAGAAAGTACTAGGTTAAGATCCCAAGGGGCAGACCTTGACTTTAAGGAGGGATGGAGTCTACCTGCTGCCTTAATGAACCTTTTAACTAGAGGAACATACGCAAGCCTGCAATCAAAAAGTACACTAAGGGCCAAAATTTGGACTTTTAATGTACTAGGCTTCAATTTTTTATTCAGCCCCTCCTGCAAAAAATCCAGTATACGAGGGATATTCGGTTCACCGGAAAAAAACAAAGTCTGTTCCAACAAACCGAGAAAAGGCCTTCCAGACCCCTGCTGGCTAGGAGTGTACTAATCACCTGATCTGAAAACCCTCTAGACTTTAGGGAATTCCTCTCAAAATCCATGCAGAGAGATGGAGGTGATTTAGGTCTGGATGTACTAGAGGTCCCTGGGACAGAAGATTTTCCCTCTCTGGAAGAATCCAGGGATCTTCCAGGGAGAGTTCCCTCAGACATGAGAACCATACTCTCCTTGGCCAAAATGGAGCAATCAGAATCACTGTTGCTTGTTCTGTTCTTATCTTCTGAATTACCCTTGGAAGCATTCTGAAGGGTAGGGAACGCATATACCAGGCCCTTCCCCCAGGTGACAGGCCATCTATCCCTAGAGCATGGTCGTCTCTGCTGAGTGAAAAGAATTTGCTGCATTTTGTGTTGCGCTTGGACGCAAATAAGTCTATTTCCGGAGTACCCCAGCGTCTGGTAATCAGTCTGAACACTTCCTGAGATAGGCACCAGTCCCCCGACTCACTTTGTGCCGGCTTAAGTAATCTGCTTGTAGATTGTCCTTCCCCTTCAGATGAACTGCCGTCAAAGATAGAATCTGCCCTTGTATCTTTCTGAATAACTGAAACGATAGGCTTAGTAATTGAGAAGATCTTGTCCCTCCGCCTCTGTTGATATAGGCCACCGCAGTAGCACTGTCTGAGAGAATCTTTACATGCTTGTTTCGTAGAAGGGGAAGATGTTCTTTCATTGCACAGATTATGGCTTTTAGCTCCCTGAAATTTTGGGATTGGTCTGCCACATAGGGAGTCCACTGACCCTGAAAAAACCCCAAAGTCGAGTGGGCCCCCCACCCCAGAGGACTGGCGTCTGTTGTAATGACAAATGGGTCCTTTTTTAACCATTCGACTCCCTGATTTAGATTGTTCCTTTTGGTCCACCAAATCAGGGAATCTCTCACAATTTTTGGAATGCCTATTTTGTTGTTTAACGAGAATTGACTTTTGTCCCATTTTGACAAGATGTGCATCTGCAGGTTCCTGGAATTGAATTGGGCCCATTTTAAAGCCGGGATGCAGGATGTCATGAGTCCCAATATCGACATGGCCTCTCTGATCGTAGTTACTGATCGTTTTGAAAATGCAGATATTTTGTTTTGTATTAACTGGATTTTTTCTTCTGGAAGGAAGGATTTCTGTACCGTCGAATCCAACAGGATGCCCAGGAATCTGCACCGCTGAGAAGGAATCAAGTTTGATTGTCGGATGCTCTTATTTGTGCCATTACCTCCGCCATCAATTTGGTCTCTCAGAAACTGTTGGGAAGATAGATGGATCGGTACATGATAATAAGCATCTTGGATATCTATTGATGCCATAACACAATTCGGAAACAGATGTAAAATTGTTGAGGCAATTGACTCCATCCTGAATTTTTGGTAAGATAGATATTGATTCAGACCCTTTAAGTTTATTATCGTGCGGAATGTACCGTTCGGCTTGGGCACAAGAAACAGTGTCGAGTAAAATTCCCTTCCTTCTTCTCCCGCAGGAACGGGAACTAGAACCGACCTGAGCAAGAGGGTGTCTATCTGTTGTAGCAACGCTTCCTGGGTCTTTGAACCTGGACTTAAGGCAGTAATCTTGAATTTCTGAGGCGGGGTTTTTTTGAAGTCTAGGCGGTAGCCTTCTTCTATTATATTTCTTATCCAGGTGCTTGAGGTTATACTTAGCCAAGCCGGAGAAAAGAAAGATAGACGACCCCCTACCTCGAGTTTGGCATCATTGCTGACTGCTGCTGGTTTGCTGGGTTTTGGATTTAAACAAAAATTCTTTGGATTTTTCCTTCCTCCAGTAACTGTTCTTTTTTCTAAATCCCTGCTGGTCTCTCTTACCTTTATTAATGGCCTTTTTTGTTTTGGGAAGGAAGAAGAACAACAACAAACCGGGAACCCCTTTTTTCTGTCTGACGCCTTATCTAAAATGTCATCTAGAGCTGATCCAAATAATAGGTTCCCTTGACAAGGAAGAGCGCATAGCTTAGATTTAGATGCTACATTCCCTTTCCAGCTTTTAAGCCATAATGATCTTCTTGCTGAATTTGATAGTGCTGCTGCTCTAGCAGACAATCTAAGAGCATCTGCAGATGCATCTGAGATAAAGTCCACTGCCTTAAAGGGAACCTGTCATCTCCGAAACACCCCCTGAACTAGAGTAAGCGTTGTATAGTGTAAGTGATGCTGAATCCGAATATGTAATTTTTATCTTCATACTCACTTCCATTCCGACGCTGCGCTCCCACAAACCTGCAGTAAAATACACTCACTGGACTCCGGTGCTCACTCACATAATGGAGAGGACTCAAAGAAGAGTCCAGTGAGTGCATTTTACTGCAGGTTTGTGGGAGCACAGCGTCGGAATGGAAGTCAGTATGAAGATAAAAATTACATATTCGGATTCAGCATCACTTACACTATACACCACTTACTCTAGTTCAGGGGGTGTTTCGGAGATGACAGGTTCCCTTTAACCATGGTGGGTATACATTCCAACAACTGCTCTCTTGGAGTTTTATTTGCGATGTGAGACTCGAGCTCCTCTAGCCAAACCCTTAATGATCTGGCTACTGACGTGGCGGCAATATTCGGCTTAAAAGCAGATGTAGATGCTTCCCAGTCTTTTCTTAGATAAGTATCCGCTCTTTTATCCATAGGCTCTCTGAGAGATCCCAAGTCTTCAAAAGGGAGTGCTGACCTTTTATTAACCTTGGCTACTGGCGCATCTACCTTTGGGGTATCCTGCCATTCTGCAATATCTTCTTCTTTAAAGGGATATTTTCTCTTGACTGACCTGGGAATGAAAAACTTTTTATCCGGCTTATTCCATTCTCTGTTTATTAGCTCTTTTATACTATCTTGAATAGGAAAGACTCATTTTTTTAGGCCTCAAGCTTTCAAACATGGTGTCTTGTTTAGACTTGCACTCCTTATCATCTTCAATCTCCATAGTTGATCTTATTGCTTGTAATAAAAGATCCGTATCCTCTGCTTTAAATAACGGTCTGCCTGCCAAATCTTCTGCTGAAGAGTCTGAATCATTAATCCTTCCTTCTTCCTCAGACTCCTCAGAAGAGCTATCTGTATCCATTCTATGTCTGGAAGGAACAGAATGAGTTCCTTTAAGCTGTTCCACAGAGGAACGTACTTCCGTCCTGACAAGATTCTGGATAGTCTGAAGCAAGGAGGGAGATTCTTCTGAAATAATTTTGTCCAGACAAGGCTGGCAACATAGTTTTGGATAAGATGGGCTTAATTTTTTATGGCATATTCCACATTCTTTCCCTTTTGTTTTATGCGTAGCTTTTCTGGGTCCCATTTTAACCTGAAAACACATAGGTCCCACATTAGCGAAGGAAAGGAAAAAAATAGTCCTCCACAAGGAAGACTAAGTGGGGTATGACCCCTCTTACCCCCAGGAATACCATAGCAGATTCCACATGCTGTTCCTGTTTCTCAATGTGCTGTTGAGAATCCCCTTCCTCCTGCATACTGAAGAGGCAGCTGAAGGGAACATGGAGGGAAGTAAGCAGGTGCCAGTAGACAGGGCAGAAAAACCTCTCAGAGAGGATACACGATATCACCTGATCCTTGGTCCGGATGTTAGAAGGACAAGGCCACCAGTACTGCCGCTTTATCCCACTCCTGCACGCTCTCCCACAAGCAGCCAGCAAGTTGAGGAAACTACCTCAATGACTCCCTCCATGTTGGGCTGGCTGGCGTTCCTTTTATTTAGGCGGCGCACGCCTCCTTGTTTGCCGGCCCCTCTCGGGCCGGCGTGGAACGCACAGGACACTTCCTGTGCGCCCTCGCGCGCATGCGCTGTGCTCCACGCCGGTCCGACCTGCATGCCGCGTTCTTACTGAGTCCCCGCCTCCTCCCCGCGCGTCTACACGTCGCCGCGTCCCTCCGCATGGATAAACCACCGGGGAGACGCAGCATCCGACATGCAGGCAAAGCGAAGGAGTGGAAGAGCCAACACAGCCATGAAGGGACTCGCTTGTCCCCTTCACCGGAACACCGCCCGGTCGCAGGAGATGGAAGAGGGGCCTCAGGGATCACCCCAAGGAAAAAAGGTACTCCGCCGGGCTTAAGTAGCGGCTCCTAGTGGAGACTTATGCCACCAGGGATCCAATACCGGTATAAATACAACCAAAGGACCCTGCAGCCTCCTGACATCATCTGGAAGGGATCCAACCCCTGTCGTATGGACAGGAAACAGGAAAGAACTGAGGAATGATGGTTGGAGGTCCCTTTTAATCATCTGGAAATTTCCTGTTTCCTGTCCGGAAGGGGGAGGATCTCTCACTGGTGCTGTCATGGGGCGTAATGGAAAATACGGTACTTTTTCATGCAAATGCTTGTCTGGAAAACCATTCCTTTCATTTGAGTTCTCAATATGCGGATAGACGACAAATTGCAGACTGAGTAGAGATAATTCTTTACACATGAGAAACAGTGCAACAAATTTTAGGGTGGATTTTCTTCAATTTCCTGTACTGTGTATGGAGAATATGTTCTATAAATTACTTTTTTTTTTTTTTTTTGGGGGGGGGGGGGATCTCTTTTTTTTTTTTTGCACTAGCTTCGCACAAAAAACAAACAAAAGAAAAACCTTCTAAATACTCTCTACACCCACACAGGAATATTTTGGTGGTGTAGTTTTCATAATGGAGTTACTTCTAGGGGTGTTATATCATACAATCATTGACAAAAAAATAATGCACCAAAGAAGGACTTGTTAGAATTGAAGAAAACTTTACATATGTGAATTTAATACTACAATGGGGAAAAAAAGTATTTAGTCAGCCACCAATTGTGCAAATTCTCCCACTTAAAAAGATGAGAGAGGCCTGTAATTGACATCACAGGTAGACCTCAACTATGACTAAATGAGAAAACAAATCCAGGAAATCACATTGTCTGATTTTAAAACAATGTATTTGCAAATTATGGTGGAAAATAAGTATTTGGTCAATAATAAAAGTTCATCTCAATACTTTGTTATATATCCTTTGTTGGCAATGACAGAGGTCAAACGTTTTCTGTAAGTCTTCACAAGGTTGGCACACACTGTTGCTGGTACATTGGCCCATTCCTCCATGATATATTTATACATAGTTATTAGATCTCCCCTAAGTCGTCTTTTTTCTAAAGTGAATAACCCTAATTTTACATAGTAACATAGTTTATAAGGCCAAAAAAAAGACATCTGTCCATCCAGTTCGACCTGTTTTCCTACAAGTTGATCCAGAGGAAGGCAAAAAACCCCTGTGCGGTAGAAGCCAATTTTCCTCACTTTAGGGGAAAAAATTCCTTCCCGACTCCAATCAGGCAATCAGAATTACTCCCTGGATCAACAACAACCCATATCTAGTAACTATAACCTGTAATATTATTACCTTCCAGAAATACATCCAGGCCCCTCTTGAACTCTTTTAGTGAACTTACCATCACCACCTCCTCAGGCAGAGAGTTACATAGTCTCACTGCTCTTACCGTAAAGAATCCTCTTCTATTTTTGTGAACAAACCTTCTTTCCTCCAGGCGCAGAGGATGTCCCCTCGTCATGGTCACTGTCCTTGGGATAAAGAGATCATGGGAGAGATCTCTGTACTGACCTCTGATATATTTATACATAGTTATTAGATCTCCCCTCCCCTCTCAGTCGTCTTTTTTCTAAAGTGAATAACCCTAATTTTGATAATCTTTCTGGGTACTGTAGTCCACCCATTCCAGCTATGACTTTAGTTGCCCTCCTCTGAACCCTCTCCAGCTCTGCTATGTCTGCCTTGTTCACAGGAGCCCAGAACTGTACACAGTACTCCATGTGCGGTCTGACTAGTGATTTGTAAAGTGGCACGACTATGTTCTCATCACGGGCATCTATGCCCCTTTTGATGCAACCCATTATCTTACTGGCCTTGGCAGCAGCTTCCTGACACTGGTTTCTACAGCTTAGTTTGCTGTTCACTAAAATTCCTAGGTCCTTTTCCATGTCAGTGTTACCCAGTGCTTTACAATTTAGTATGTACTGGTGACTTGCATTATTCCTTCCCATGTGCATAACCTTACATTTGTCAGTGTTAAACCTCATCTGCCACTTCTCTGCCCAAGCCTCCAATCTATCCAGATCCATCTGTACCAGTGTACTGTCCTCTTCTGTTTTAATTACTTTACACAGTTTAATGTCATCTGAAAAAATTGGTATTTTACTGTTCAAGCTTTCTACAAGATCATTAATAAATATACTGAAGAGAATAGGGCCTAATACTGGCAGGTGGGCACAGCGGGGCATACCAGGGTTGCAGCATCAGCAGGGGGTACCCTAGTATTTATCTAAACTAAATAAAAACCATGAAAGGTCCTCTTTAATGGGGCGTGGCCAGGCACCGGGGGAAGATGGATGCATGATCCCTGAGCTCCTGCACCCAGCGACCAGTTAAGCCATAAGACCATTGTACTTACCCTCGCCTAAAGTCCAGAAACACAGCGTTTTAGCTGCCTACCTGCCAGGTCTCCACAGCGATGGGGAAAACTCGCAGAACCCTGCAAAAACCAGACTCTGACCTGAGGCAATTATTTGAGCCGGTGAGCAGCAAAGATGGCAGCACCACGTGCTCCTCATTCCGCGCCTCTCCATCCCTGCCAGACCAAGTTGGTTGGTCCTCGCCTCCCAAGCAGACGCCAGTGATGAGTGCAGCCTCTGATGGGCAACCGCATAGACCAGAGGCAGCTCCCCTGCAGACATCCATTGGCGCTGCCTCCATAGCTGGTAAAATAGAACAGGAGACGTGCCATGACAGTAGGCCTGAGGCGCCAATACCATATAGGCCTGGGTCCCACGGCTTGAGTCAAGACAAGGGACTTTTTGAAAACTCACAATGTCTTAACAATACTGAAGAGACATCCTTCTTGGAAGAGGAGATGACAGGACAGTCGACAGATGCCTTAACAGCTTTGCCTGCTTTACACTCCCCAGTGTCTGAGCATGCACTTAAACGTATGCTACTTGCCTTAAAATCATCCCTCCATGAGGACATTACTACCTTATTGACGCCCATATCAGCTTCAGTACAAGCTCTTGACACTAGAGTGTCACACATTGAAACAAAAACGGGAGAGTATATGGAGTCCCATAATACTATAATTGACACCCACAACGACGTGGCGGATGAGTTGGAGCGGGTAAAATCTAAACTCGCTGACCTAGAAGACCGGTCGAGACGTAACAATATCAAATTGTGGGGCATTGCTGAGGCAATCCCTCAATCCAACATAACAATTATATATATATAATATACACAAACTGTTCCAATAACTGCATTCAATGCTTCCTACTTTGTCTGCTGAAGATGTGATTATCAACCGGGCTCATAGGGTCCATAGACCTGTTCATTTGGAGGAAACAGTACCCAGGGATAGAGATGAGTGAACGTGCTCGTAACGAGCACTGTAGCGCTCGGCTCCCCTGTGCTCGCATGGGCGCAGGCATCCGGATCCGTCCTCCTCAACCAACGGATCAGGATGCCTGCACCCATGCGAGCGCAGGGGAGCCGAGCGCTACAGTGCTCGTTACGAGCATGTTCGCTCATCTCTACCCAGGGACAAACTGCCGGTACTATCAGATCCTTTTCAGACTGTCAAGCTTTACACGGACTTATCAGCTACTACCCTCCGTCAGAGAAAAATGTTAGCTCCTGTCACTGCTACGCTGAGACAAAATAATATCCCATATCGCTGGGGCTACCCAGTAAAAATTCTGATAACAAAAGATGACACTGCTTATACTATCAAAACCTTAGAGGAAGGCAGAAAACTACTGCTTTCATGGAACCTGACGTCGCAGCAGCAGAGAGTCCACTTAGTGAGTATGTGAACTCTGTCTTTCTCTTTCTTTGTCTGTCTTTCTTTCTTTTTGTCTTAATTTCTATCTTTATTTCTTTCTTTAACACACAACGGGGGTGGATGATGGCAAAAGGGGGTGTGTTGCACGGGGGGGGGATAATGGCAGAGGGGTGGATTGATGGCAAAAGGGGGGGGGATTGCAAAGGGGGGATAATGGCACGGGGGGGAAGATGGCACAAGGGGGTGGGTTGCACGGGGGGGGGATGATGGCACAAGGGGGGGGTTGCACGGGGGGATAATGGCATAAAGGGGTGGATGATGGCAAAAGGGGGGATGATGGCATAGAGGGGTGGATGATGGCAAAAGGGGGGGGATTGCACAGGGGGATAATGGCACGGGGGGTGGCACAAGGGGGTGGGTTGCACAGGGGGGATGATGGCACAAGGGGAGGGGGATGATGGCACAAGGGGGGGTTTGCACGGGGGGGTGATGGCACAAAGTGGGGACGTGATCGCACAGTGTGGGGTGGAGAGTTATGATCTCACTTGAGTGAGGTGATAGCGCAGTGGGTTTGGTGATTTTATGTTTGTGGAGATTAAGGTATCTAAATTTTTTTTTTTATGTTTTTGTAGCAACTTGAAAAACCGTTTGCACCAAATAAGGATCATCTGTGGTGGGCAGGCACCATGTTGTGTAATAAAAAGTAAGTTTATGAACAAAATATGGTATTAAAGTGATATCTTTTCAAGTCTAAAGAAGTTCATTAATCTTCATTTTCATCTTTTTTTTTTCATACAGATGTCTTCACCAAATGTTTCGAAGACCAGGAGCCCACCCAGAAGGTGCAGGAGGGTAGTGCAGCCAGTAAGTACATCAGGCAATGCTCTGACTTTCCATTATAGTTGTATTTGTTGCATTAACTGATTTTTACTTTATTGTAGCCTTCGTCATCATCTTCTCCTGTGGCTTCCCAGCCATCATCTCCTCCCCCATCATCCGCAGCCTCCCAAGTTTCCGGTGGACCAAGCAGGGACCAGGGCCGGCAAGAAGTAAGTGTGTATATATACAGTGCCTTGCAAAAGTATTCGCCCCCCTGGAACTTTTCAACCTTTTGCCACATTTCAGGCTTCAAACAAAAAGATATAACATTTTACATTTTTGGCGAAGAATCAACAAGTGGGTCACAATTGTGAAGTGGAACGAAATTTATTGGATCATTTAAACTTTTTTTGTAATAATAAAACTGAAAAGTGGGGCGTGCAAAATTATTCGGCCCCCTTGCATTAATACTTTGTTCTGCCACCTTTTGCTGCGATTACAGCTGCAAGTTGCTTGGGGTATGTCTTTATCAGTTTTGCACATCTAGAGACTGAAATTCTTGCCCATTCTTCCTTGCAAAACAGCTCGAGCTCTTTGAGGTTGGATGGAGAACGTTTGTGAACAGCAGTTTTCAGCTCTTTCCACATATTCTCAATTGGATTCAGGTCTGGACTTTGATTTGGCCATTCTAAGACCTGGATACGTTTATTTTTTAACCATTCCATTGTAGATTTTGCTTTATGTTTGGGATCATTGTCTTGTTGGAAGATAAATCTCCGTCCTAGTCTCAGATCTTTTGCAGACTCCAACAGGTTTTCATCCAGAATGGTCCTGTATTTGGCTCCATCCATCCTCCCATCAATTTTAACCATCTTTCCTGTCCCTGCTGATGAAAAGCAGGCCCAAACCATAATGCTGCCACCACCATGTTTGACAGTGGGGATGGTGTGTTCAGGGTGATGAGCTGTGTTGCTTTTACGCCAAACATATCATTTTGCATTGTTTCCAAAAAGTTGGATTTTGGTTTCATCTGACCAGAGCACCTTCTTCCACATGTTTGGTGTGTCTCCCAGGTGGCCTGTGGCAAACTGTAAACAAGACTTTTTATGGATATCTTTGAGAAATGGCTTTCTTCTTGCCACTCTTCAATAAAGGCCAGATTTGTGAAGTGTTCGACTGATTGTTGTCCTATGGACAGACTCTCCCACCTCAGCTGTAGATCTCTGCAGTTCATCCAGAGTGATCATGGGCCTTTTGGCTGCATCTCTGATCAGTCTTCTCCTTGTTTGAGATGAAAGTTTAGAGGGACGGCCGGGTCTTGGTAGATTTGCAGTCGTCTGATACTCCTTCCATTTCAATATGATCGCTTGCACAGTGCTCCTTGGGATGTTTAAAGCTTGGGAAATCTTTTGGTATCCAAATCCGGCTTTAAACTTCTCCACAACAGTATCGCGGACCTGCCTGGTGTGTTCCTTGGTCTTCATGATGCTCTCTGTGCTTTAAACAGAACCCTGAGACTATCACAGAGCAGGTGAATTTATACGGGGACTTGATTACACACAGGTGGATTCTATTTATCTTCATCAGTCATTTAGGACAACATTGGATCATTCAGAGATCCTCAATGAACTTCTGGAGTGAGTTTTCTGAACTGTAAGTAAATGGGCCGAATAATTTTGCACGCCCAACTTTTCAGTTTTATTATTACAAAAAAGTTTAAATGATCCAATAAATTTTGTTCCACTTCACAATTGTGACCCACTTCACCAAAAATGTAAAATGTTATATCTTTTTGTTTGAAGCCTGAAATGAGGCAAAAGGTTGAAAAGTTCCAGGGGGCCGAATACTTTCACAAGGCACTGTATAGGTATATATAGTATTGACAAAAACTATACAATTATAGGGACCTGAACCGAGAGCCGCCAGGCAGGATCCCCCAGTATCCTCCAGAACCCGTGAGATAGCCTGTGGCGGTTGGGGATGTGTAAGTATCAAATCATTATTTTTTTTTTAAATTACTTGTTTTTTGCTATTTGACCAATTTTTTTTTTCTTTTAGGGTTCCAGAGTCTCCAACAGGGAAGATGAGGAATTCGTTGTCCCCTACATCGACAATGAACTCCTCATCCAACTGGTGAAGGTGCGTCCCTCTATATGGGCCCACCCGACCGCCACCACGCAGACCATCAGCGCACCCATCGGCTCTGAAGGGATATTTGCGAAGAGTTATTTACAGCCTGGGGGGATCTCTCTGCGGCGGCTCAAAAGGAATGTGGTAGGTATAGCAATAGGTTTTTTTTTAGTATATTCATCTTGTTGTTAACCAAACAGCATGCTAATTTCTTTTTTTTTTTGTTTCACAGTCAAAAAGGTTGTTACTCGGTGACGGTCAATGCGGGACCGCTTCAAGAGGGACTACAATCTTGAAGTTCAGGCCCCAATACATGTACCACGCGGCCTTGGGGTTCCTACAAAGGATGCTGGCACTTAGAAGGTAATTTATTTTTTTTTATGATGGGGGGATGGAAGAGGAAGATTTTAAAAAGCATTTGCTGTTGTCTCCCTTTGAGCGCAAGGGGGCTGTCTGAGACAGAGGAACGTTTGGCCCCTCTGTACCGAGCAGCCTCCTACAGTCGGAGGGACAACTGTCGTCTCCCTCTGACCGCAAGGGGGCTGTCTGAGACAGAGGAGCGTTTGGCCCCTCTGTACCGGGCAGCCTCCAACGGTCGGACATAGCAATAGCATAGCAAATGCATGCAGTATTTGAAAGCAAAACTAAATATTTTTTTTTCTTTCCAACAGAACTGCCAGCAGCACTCGGGCGCCTGAACCGCCTCTTGAAGCGGACCCGCAACCAGCTGCGACCCCCAGCCCTCCTGTCTGTCATGCATCAGTTCAGGATAATCCCGGTCCCCTACCAGATCAGGCTGTCGAACAGAGGCTCTCGTGAGTTCGGCAGAATTTGAGAGCCCTGTTGGACAGCCAAAGATCTGGTAGGACCAGTCGCAGGGACTTTGCAAATCTAATACAGATCGTATCTGATTCTCTAGAAGATTTTGCGCAGGAGTTTCGGTCTTTTAAGGAGGACTTGCTAAACCGCATGGCGGGGGCGGACGCGGCGCAGCAACTCAATCCCAACCGAAACTATGCACTAAGCTTAGTCCCTGTGATGGACCGAATGACGCCTGAGGAGTTGCATGAATTTAAAAATATGGTTGAAAACGGGTCATGGCAAATTTTGCACCCCCCCCCCAATCCCACACCGTCCCCCCATCCCATTTCCATCAACCTTCCCATTCCCACCCCCCTGAGCATGTGTTCCCCTCTGCCTCTTTTTCTTCTTCTCCCCCACACTTTTATCTTCCCACTTCTTTCCAAATTCCCTCTTCCGCACATGCTCAGGCTCCCCCCACTTCTGACCCTTCCTCCCTCCACACGCCTATTCGCCCTGCAACTTTTACCATGGCCCGTCATTTTTATTCAGCCCCCACAGAGGACAAATATTGCCGGCCACAGGACGTCCACCCCACAACGGTCCACCTCCCCCTCCCAGTTTACGACCCTGTAATTTATTTTTTTTATTATTATTTTAAAAATCTTAAAAAGTTTTATATTTTAAAAAATAATTTATTTTTTGTTAATAAAAAAAAAATTACCGTGGTTTAATTGACTGTGTGTTTTTTATTGTTGTCGATAACAGGGTATGCAACCTATGTCACTTCTGCTGCTGTGAAAGTAAAACTTCCTTTGGCTCACTACTCTGCGTAACGCTGTTAGGAGTTTTATGTTCACAACGGCAGTAATGCCATAGGTGGCTCAAACGTTAACATTTCATGTAGCATGATCAATAAAGGGCTATTTATTTGCTCCTTATTGAACATATACCCTATGATTGTTCATCAGTCAATCTAGTTATTTTTAAAATGAGCCCTTGTGGGAATCACGATACATGTGAACGTGCCTCATATCGAATTCATTAGCTAAAGAGCGGTAGATTACAATTTCGCTCTTTAGTTATTGAATTCCAAATGACGCTCTGAAACGTGATTAGCACAAGGGACACACTGCTGTTAAAGGTGTTGTCTGGGTTCAGAGCTGAGCACGGACATACTTTGAATTTCACATTGGCAGCCAGGATGTTCAATAGAACATTTCCTGCCTAATGCTATCCCTTGCTATAAACATGATCTACAACACACTGGTAGGCGGAGGCTTCTGCCAATCAGTGTGATGGGTGACGGCATCTTTTTTGATGTCCCTGCTTTAGCGCTGACATAGCCTTTTGAAAGTCTAGGTCAACGCTAAAATACAGCCATCAGCGCAGTTGACATCAATGGGCTCACTGATAGGCACAATCCTCTACATGTTGTTCCTACAGAGAGCCTGGGATGTCATCAAAATCACAATAAAACCGGAATTAGACTTACCGGTAATTCTGTTTCCTTGAATCCACCATGACGGCCACATGGAGAGAGATTGACCCCTGACCTATGTAGGGACAGGAAGCACAGAGTTTAGAGAGAGGCTGCAGACATGAACCTTTTACTCCAACGATGGTCCGCTAAGGGTGTGTCAAAAAAGGTGCGGAGGGCGGATATTTGGACCCTGAGGGTACTAGGTTTTAACCCCAGATCAAGACCATTTTGTAGAAAATCTAATATTTTTTGGATGTTGGGGTAGGATGTGTCTGGCTTGGGTTCTCCTAACCAGGAGCAAAATCTTCTCCATAGTTTTAAGTAGATCTTATCCGTCACTTTTTTCCTGCTACATTTTAGTGTATGGATTACTTTTTCTGAAAGGCCCTGGCGTCTCAAGTATTCGCCCTCAGGATCCAGGCCGTCAGCTTGAAGATTTTCGGATCTGGATGAGAGACTGGTCCCTGTATTAGAAGATCTTTCTGAGAAGGGAGTTGCCAAGGACTTCTGATTGATAGTTGTCTTAGAATCGGGAACCAGCTCCTTTTCGGCCAGTAAGGTGTTATGAGAATTAGTGAGACCCGATCTTGTAAGATCTTCTGTATTACCCGAGGTATCAGAGGTATTGGAGGGAATGCGTATGCCAGGGGACATTCCCATTTTATTGAGAATGCGTCCACCGCAAAAGGATGTTCTCTTGTATTTAGGGAGCAAAATAGCTTGGCCTGCGCATTTTTCTTGTTGCGAATAGGTCTATGGAGGGAAGACCCCATTCCTCTGATATTTTCTTGAAGATGATGGGATTTAAGGACCATTCTAATGGATCTAGAAGATTCCTGCTGAGGAAATCTGCTTCTTGATTTTGTGATCCCTTTAGATGAACCGCCGAAATGGAGAGAGAATTCCTTTCTGCCCAGCTTAGAATCTTTCTAGCGAGATTGTTCAGAGTGGTTGATCTTGTCCCACCCTGATGTTTTAGATAGGCGACCGTTGTTATGTTGTCTGAGAAGATTCTGATATGTTGATTTTTTTATCAGATATGAGGCTTCTCTTAGGGTGTACCACACTGCGGATAGTTCTCTGAAATTTGAAGAATAATCGCTTTCTTCTTTGGGAAAGGTACCTTGAAATAAATGAGAGCCCACTTTTGCGCCCCAACCGGTCTTGCTGGCGTCTGTAATCACCTGGATGGCTGGCTCTTTTAGCCATGAGTTACCTCTCTTCAAATTCCTTTTTTGTCGCAACCAGTTTAGGTCCTGTTTTACCTGAAAGGGAATGAAAACTGACCTGTCTAGGGTAGTTTGTTTTCTGTTCCAGGATCCTAAGATCCATCTCTGTAGGACTCGTGTATGTGCCTGACACCAGGCTACCGATCCTATGCATGACATGAGAAGGCCCAGCAGGCTCATCGCTGCACGGATTGAACAGGAGCTTTGTCCTTGAAATTTTCTTACTTTGTTCTGAAGAGATTCTATCTTGTTTTGAGGTAAGAAGGAATACTGAAGGTCTGAGTCCAGAAGAGTGCCTAACAGTAAAAAACAGTCTTTTTGTTGAAGGAAGGAGAAAGGACTTTTTCCAATTTATCATCCATCCTAGTTTTTGGATGTTTTGTAGAAAGAGATTTGTGTTTGTGACTGCAATCTCCTGGGTTTTTCCGATTAGAAGAAAATCATCTAAGTATGGAATAATAACGATACTTTTTTCTCTGAAGGAAGCTATCATTTCTACCACTATTTTCGTGAACACTCTTGGTGCGGAGGAAATGCCAAAGGGGAGACATGTGAATTGGAAATGATTTACTCTGCCTCCTTTGTCTCCGATTGCAAATCTTAGATATTTTTGGGAGGCCTCTGAGATGGGTACATGATAATAGGCCTCTTTCAGATCTATTGATGTCATGAAGGCTGTTTTTCCTATGAGTGGAATAATTGATGAGACCGATTCCATCTTGAACCGTCTGTACTTTATTGATTTGTTTAGGTGCTTTAGGTTTATGATCATGCAGGCTGAACCGTCGGGTTTCTTTACCAAGAAGAGTTTTGAATAAAACCCCTTGGCCTGTTCGGGAACGGGTACCCGAGATATCACTCCTGAGTTTAATAATTTTTTTTATCTCTATCCAGAGATTTTTCATGATGTTTGGATTTTGTGTAGTTACTTGAAAACATCTTGGGGGACATCTGGAGAATTCGATCTTGTAACCCTGTCCTATGATATTTAGGACCCAGGGGTTGGAAGTTATCTCCTGCCACTGGGGAAGGAAATTCCCCAGACGACCCCCCACCCTGGCGTCATTGTTTATCTGATGACTTATTTGAGGTGTTTTGAAGGAAACCTCTGCCTCTTCCGTCTTTTGGATAACTCCAGCGGCCCGATTTTCCTTTTCCCCTGTAGCGTCTGGAATAAGAACTCTGGGGATGAAAAAAAAGTTTCTTGGTTTCCTTGTCCTTCTTTTTATCTGCAGCTTTTTCAAGTATTTTATCTAGTATGGGCCCTGAAAACATACTCCCCCGAAAAAGGGATAGAGCAGAGTTTTGACTTTGAAACTTTGTCTCCTGACCAGGATTTGACCCATAAGGCATGTCTGGCTGAATTAGAGAGGGTGCTATCGCGAGCTGCGAATCTGACTGATTCAGCAGAGGCGTCTGCTAGAAAGGCTGCGGCGGATTTTAGCCTAGGAGCAGGATAGAGGCTAGGATCTCTTCTCTTGGAGTTTTATTTTTAATATGATCCTCTAATTCATTTAGCCAAATAAACATTGACCTTGCTACTGAAGTGGCTACAATATTTATTTTGATAGTATAAGTGGAAGTCTCCCATGCTTTCCATAATAAGGCATCGGCCTTCCGTTCCATGGGGTCACGTAATTGAGATGAATCCTCAAATGGAAGTGAGGTTTTCTTGACCACTTTTGCAAAATGGATATCTATTTTAGGTATGTTATCGAAGATTTTAGATTCTGAGGAGTCAAAAAGGAAACTGTTTTTGAACTCCTTAGGTATCCCCAATCTGCGTTCTGGGTCTAACCATTCATCTAAGACCATTTCTCGGACGTTTTCATGAATGGGAAAAACATGGAGCGAGGTTTTGGGGTATCTTCTATTCCCATAGTGGATCTGTCGAGGTATATGGACTTAATGTAATGTATTCTATTGCAAATCCTGAGTTTCCCACGTCTTCAGGATGATGTGAATTCAATATCCCGGATAATGTGATGAGACAAGAACAAATGTGCCTTTATATACTTTTATACGCTGTCGTCTTTATAAAGCTTGCATAAAATGTATTCATATTTAGCTGATGCAACAGGTCTAAGATGGTGCCTGTACTCTTATCTACACGTGGGCCTTATCTCTTTCTCAAGGCAGTGATGCAGGATGGCATGAGGCTCCTTGCCCAATCAAGACCACGTAGGAGTACAAGAAGATATATACATTATTAGTTATTTGCATGCTTACGCCCCTTCTCCTTTTTCTGTGAAGATATGTACCGTTATAATAAAAGAGGAACTTCAGAGCTATAGAGACAGCAGCCACGAGGCATGTCGTAGATCTGATGCTGAACTATATATACTGAGTCAGTGTCTTTTCTTAGATAAGTGTACACTCATGCCTGCTTGATTCGGAGTGACTGATTGAACCCCAAAAAGCAATATTAGTTGCAACCTCAACAGATCTTATGGCTTTAAGTAATCCTTCCATGTCGACAGAGGAAAAGTAGTATTTCTTGTCCTCGCCTGTAATTTCACCTTCTGAGCAAAACTCTTCCTTTCCCAGAGGTCTGGTAGATGAAGCGTCTTCCTCTAACTCCTCAGACTCTGAGGATGACACCGCCGATAATCTAGGTTTTTTAGGAGGTACTGCTGAAGGAGCAGACGATCCCAAGGAAGCTAGGGAGGATTTAATTTCTTCCTGGATTAAGGTTTTCATCTCCGCTAAAATGGAGGGTTGCTCTTTTAATGTGTTTGCAATGCAGGATTTGCATAATCTTTTTTTATATTCTTCAGGAAGACGCTTGGTGCATAGAGCACATTTAGAAGTCTTCATTTTTTATTTAGACTCTTTGGCCTATTTAACAAAAAGAAGAGCAACCCCAAATGAGTACATAGTAAGACATACTTTTAGAAAAACAAAAAAGATATCTCCCACACAGGGAACTCACGACAGTGGTGCCCATATCAGAGGAATCCATGGGGGGAGCGTCCGTTGCTGACATGCCTATGATGCCGAGGGAATGCCTGCATAAGCGCCATGCCTGCTCCCAGGTCGGCGTTTATGAGACGCGCTGAACGCGCGCTTCCCGGTCTCGTAGCTCCGCCCCCACACCTCCGGTCACTTGACCCGCGCTTCAGTCACGTGGGACGCCAGTAAACGCGCGCGTCAGCACATCTAGCATTCCCCGCCTGCCGAGTCGCTTCCCCAGGAAGGAGATCGTGCAGGTAAGGTAGCAGGCTCCTGGACCAGCCGGAGCGAATACCTAGCTGCCACCCCCGTCCTGCTTTGGCACATGGCCGCCGGAGGAACAGGGGGGAAATAAGGCCCATAGATTTTTAAGATGAAGGGAGGAGGGTAACCCCGGCTACCGACCCCTTTAGGCCTGGAACAAAAAATAATAAAAGAACTTCACCTCCACGAGGGAGGACTTCTCTGGGCCCATGCCCCCATGTAGGGACAGGTAAAACACCGAGGAAAGTGGGTGGGTAGGGGCAATTTAAACTCTCTGTGCTTCCTGTCCCTACATAGGTCAGAGGTCAATCTCTCTCCATGTGGCCATCATGGTGGATGGAAATGGAAAATTACTTTTGGCAACGCAATGCAGCTCAATTGGCAGCCTGTAGGATACAGCCTGAACAGATACATTTAAATCAATGGGTGTGTGCGCTGTCTGTGAAAAATGCGTACAGCACACGTCAGTGAAAAACGGAAATGTGGACGAGGCCTCACTGTGAACACCTGCGAATTTAAGTGCGGATTGTCCTCAGATAAATTCTTTACCCTAATGCCCCATTCACACAACAGTATTTTTGCAGGTTAGCAATAATGCGGACCCACAAAAATTTTGGGGGCACCCGGCGTGTGTTCCACACCGCTCGGAACACATACCGGGGCGGCCCCATTCAAATTGCCTATACTTGATCGTGCATGCGGACAATTATAGGACATGCACTATTTTTTCAAGTGCAGCCGCTGCACGGACCGAGCTCCATGCGGTGGCTGCACGTGCAAATAGAGGTGAATGGGGCCGCATATATTCCACAATATTGCGGAATAGATACGGCCCCATTCATACGGTCTTGTGAAAGGGGGCCTAAAAGTGGATTGTACACTTTGAGACAGACCTCCACTTTTAAAACGGATCAGCTAAACGGAAGCAAACGTATCCGCTTTACAGACGGATCAGTCTAAACGGATCCGTTGAAAATGTTTCCGTTTACCTGCGTTTCAGTCCTTTACGTGACGGATCCGTTTCATACGGATCCGTGAAACGCAAGTGTGAAAGTAGCCTTATCCGATGGGCTGATCATTGAAGACATCGTTCAGAACATTTGGTGCGGAGGAAAAAAAAAAAAAAAAAAGAAGATAGTAACCCTCCATCTGGTACTACACCGGGACTATACCCCCAAACTGCTGACTACAGGTATAGAGCTGTGATCCGTATCCTTTTTGTTCTTCTATACTTTATACTTGGGACTCTAGTTCTGATGATTCCCTTTATGATTCTGTGCCGTCCTGAGCCGAGACATTTTGTCATATAAGTGTCATTTTGCCCATATAAGTGTAATGATGCTTCAGTTTATGTCACTTAATGTGAAGGGTCTCAATTGTCCACAAAAGAGGAATTATTTGTGGAGAGAGGCACTGCGGCATCATGCTGATGTCCTTTGTGCGCAAGAAACACGTTATGGAAAAAGATGCCCATATATTGAAGCATCATTCCTTCCCGATTATTCTCCAGTTACACTCTGAAAAGAAAACTAAGGGCGTTTTAATTGCCATTAAAAACACGGTAGATTTCACTCAAATAGATACTCGAGGCGTTGTATGCAACCAATCGTAGACAACTCTAATTTCTTCATAAACGAATGAGAACAGTTAAAGTCAAACAAGGCCGCTTACTTTTGTGCAGTGACTTTAACAGGATTCTAGATTCCTTCATGGACACCAGTAACCCCACCAGACATGTTGACAATGGTCTATTGACTCTAGTTCACTCTGAGGAACTCTGACATATGGAGAATACAACATGGCACAGAGAAGGATTTCACCTTCTTTTCAGAACGTCATGGGACGTATTCCCACATTGATTTATTTCTTGTAGACCCAGCATTATTGTATAAAAGTCGCACATCTAGCATTGATCTAATTAAATGGTCGGATCATGCAGCGATAACGCTAACTATCTAGGAGGGATCTGACACCAACCCAGACAGGATATGGAGGAACAACACCTTCCTCTTGGGACATTCTACATATGGGAAAGAGATAAAGAATTCTACTGTGGCTTGCTCTAAGTACAACACTGGGACAGCATCCCATGTATATTTTGAATGGCAGGCTTACAAAGCATACATTCGAGGCGTATTGATGAAGATCAGCCATAGAGACAAAAAGGCTAGAGAGCATAAACAAAACACATTATTGACTGAACTGGATAAACTTGAGAGAAAAAAAACAAGCAAACCCCATCTACTACCGTCTCTCAATCTATAATAGATATACTTAACCAGCTAAGAAATTTGCTTCTACGTGATTATGAGCGAACCCTAGTAAAAACTAAAGCAAAATACTATGCCCAGGGTAACAAAGCAGGTAAATTGTTAGCCACCAAATTAAAATCTCAACATATCCAATCCAGAATCCCATATGTTAAACACCCTACCACTGGGGCCAAACTTACAGACCCTAGAGATATAGCCAACCAATTTAAAGACTATTTTCATGCTCTCTATAACATTGGTGCCCAACAACCTCCTTTGGATGACTTACACACCTCGATACAGGACTTTTTAAATACAGCGCTATTGCCAGTCCTGTCAGAAGAACATTTGACTTCTCTTTGTGCCCCAATGACTGCCCTCTTTGGAAGACCCCAGGCCCAGACAGCCTCTCTAGTTAATTTTATAAAAAACGCTCTACCCCGATATCCCCTGCTTGGAATCTGTATTCCAACATGCTGCGCAAGGGGTCCCATTTCCACAGGAAATGCTATCTGCACTCATCGTCACGCTGCCTAAGCTGGGAAAGCAGTCAGACGTCCCCCAAAACTTTAGGCCAATATCCTTATTAAATGTAGATATTAAACTATATGCCAAAATATTTGCGTTTAGACTGTCATCTGTTGTACCATTTCTGATAAAATCTGATCAGACTGGGTTTGTCACAGGGCGTCAAGCCTTTGACAATACCAGACAAATCCTGAATATTCTAGACTATGCGGAGGTGAGGGGAGTTCCTATGGTGGCGGTTGCGCTGGACACCGAGAAGGTGTTAACTGGTCCTTCGCCTTCTAGATACTGCGACATATGGGATTTAGGGGAACAATACTCTTGGCCACTTAAAACTTGTATAGTAACCCATCGGCAAGAGTCTTTTCGAATGGAGCTCTTTCAGAGCCCTTCCAAATTCGAAATGGGATGTGTCAGGGGTGTCCTTTATCCCCATTGATTTTTGTGCTAGCTATTGAACCCTTAGCCCAACATTTGTAATTGGATGATAACGTCAAAGGAATCCCTATGGGTGGTAGGCAACACCCTATCTCTCTATACGCGGATGATATCATCCTCACTTTAACCAATCCACACAGTTCGCTACAGCATGCATTAGACATTATTTCTAAATATGGCTCCCTATCATACTACAAAATCAATGTATCCAAGTCCCAGGTGCTACCCTTGAACCTTCCTCAAGAGACCTCTCAATTAATGAAATCCTCCAATCCCCTGGACTAGCAGGACAATGAGATACAATATTTGGGTATCCGCCTTACTATTTATTCCCATAATTATGAACCACTCTTGAAAACCATAGACCAAGACCTAACTTCATTCGCTAAACATGATATCTCTTGGGTAGGAAGGATAGCTTCCTTCCAAATGTTTACTGTACCTAAAGTGCTGTATGTCTTTCGGACTCCACTGCCCCTGCCGCCCAGTTTTTTTCCTAAAGGCCAGACAGATTCTTAACAAGCTTATCTGGAGGAATGGAAAACCAAGAATATCATATGCCTTAATGACCAGGAAAAAAGGAAAGGGAGGGATGGGGCTACCATGTCTACATCATTATTATGTAGCTACCAACATCTCTATCTTAAGAGATTGGTGGGCCGGGAACACTGATAAACACTGGGTTCATATTGAACAAAGCACAACTCTGACTCAGAACTTCAAAGCCTTACTGCTAGGTTCTATACTAGACCTAAATAAATGCATTGTAGAGTCACACATTGTACTCCACTCCACAGATATCTGGCACAAGTTCCACTCCACTGTGGGTAAACCTTCTCAGGAAAGTATAATGACAGCTCCGCTGGAATCCCTGGAATGCTAATAGATAATATATCTTTGTCCACTTGGGCACGCAGAGGATTAACACTGTCCAACAGCTGTATTCTCAGAACTCCTTGCGGTCCTTTATGGATTTACATGAATCCCATGGAATCTCATAACGAGATTTTTATAAATACCTTCGGGTGAGGCATTTGGTCACTTCTATCAATAAGAATCCTCCAATTTTTCTCACCGATACCATGACTCTTCTCAAACTTACTTCTTCTAGAGCTAAAATAATGACACCACTATATGATATCTTATTGCATGCCGATACACCTGTGAAGTCTACTCCCATTTTGTCTTGGGAAAAGGAAATGGGTCGGACCTATGCAGCGGAATCCTGGAGCAGGGCTATCCTTTTCTCTTCTAAAACATTTAGATGTACAACTCATTATGAGATTTCTACGCTGGTATTATACGCCCGATAGGTTACATATCATGTTTCCAAGCTCCTCATCCTACTGTTGGCAACTCTGTGGCCATAGAGGAACATTATATCACATTTTGTGGAAATGTCCTATCCTTATCCCCTATTGGAACGCTGTGTTCTCTCTACTATCTGAAGTGTTGCAGCGGCCCACACTATTGTAGGCTATATTTTAATGATTGCAAAGTTGGTGGTGGTAAGGCATTGGAAAGAAACAAAACCCCCTGATTTGGCAGAGGTAGTGGCGACACTTAACACCACCTACACTTATGAAAAAATACTCTCCTACAGGGTCCACAAAGTAGACAAGTTATGGCAACTGTGGACAGTGCACCCTTCATGCAAACACTGAAACTTAACTGAGACAAGCTATGGCTCACGGACAGTCTATGGTTTTTCTTTTTAGATATACTGTTTATTTCAACCTATACTGTTTACCTGGTTGTTGACATTGTGACTTTACTTGCTTCAAATGTTGAAGTTGTAATTGTTTGTACAAACTAATATCGCCTATATACACATCTATGCAATGTACTTGATATGTTGAAAAAAATTCAATAAAAATTATTGAAACAGAATAGGGCCTAATACTGACCCCTGTGGTACCCCATTAGTGATAGTGACCCAATCTGAGTGTGTACCGTTAATAACCACCCTCTGTTTTCTATCACTGAGCCAGTTACTTACCCACATACATTTTCTCCCAGTACAAGCATTCTCATTTTATATACTAAACTTTTATGTGGTACAGTGTCAAATGCTTTGGAGAAGTCCAGATATACGACATCCATTGATTCGCAGCGGTCAAGTCTAGAACTTACCTCCTCATAGAAACTGATTAAATTAGTTTGACATGACCAATCCCTCATGAAGCCATGCTGATATGGAGCTATTTGCCTATTTTCATTGAGGTATTCCAAGATAGCATCTCTTAGAAAACCTTCAAACAGTTTACCCATGACAGATGTTATACTTACCGGCCTATAGTTTCCAGGCTCTGTTTTTGTACTCTTTTTGAATATTGGCACCACATTTGCTATGTGCCAATCATGTGGAACACTCCCTGTCAGTATAGAGTCCTTAAATATTAGAAATAAGGGTCTGGCTATGACATTACTTAATTCTCTTAGGATACGGGGGTGTTTGCCATCCGGTCCTGGTGATTTGTCTATTTTAATCTCTTTAAGACGCTGCTGTACTTCTTCCTGGGTCAGACAGTGCACTTTTAATGGGGAATTTACTTTTATATTCTGCATTTCATCTGACAGTTTATTTTCCTCAGTGAATACAGTGGAGAAAAAAATATTTAACAGCTTTGCTTTCTCCTTATGGCTCTCTGCAACTCTCCCCTCATTACTCTGTAAGGGGCCGACACCTTCAGATTTATACTTTTTACCATTTATATAATTGAACAACATTTTAGGGTTAGTTTTACTCTCTTTGGCAATTAATCTCTTGGTCTCTAGTTTGCCTGCTTGAATTTGTCTTTTACATATTCTATTTTATTCCTTATAGTTTTTTTAATGCTTCCTCGCTCCCCTCCTGTTTTAGCGATTTAAATGGATTTCATTTTGTGATTTATTGCTTTCTTTACAGTTCTATTTATCCACATTGTTTTTTTCTTGTTCCTTAACCTTTTATTCCCATAAGGTATGTACCTCTCACAATTAGATATTAGGTTTCTTTTAAAAATATCCCATTTTGTGGCTGTATTTTTAATTTTGAGGACTTCATCCCAGTTAGTTAGGCCTTTGGCCTCTCTTAGTTGGCTACATTTTGCTTTTTTGAAGTTTGGTATTTTTGTTCTTCCCTGAGGAAACACTCTTTTGAATGACAATTAGGTTATTTTATTATGATCACTATTTCCCAGGTGTCCCCCAACCTGCACATCTGTTGTTCTGTCAGGTCTATTGGTTAATGCTAAGTCCAGTATGACTGTCCCTCTAGTCGGGTCACGAACCAGTTGGGAAAGGTAATTGTCTTTGGTTATTGCCAAGAACCTGTTTCATTTATGAGATATACAGGTTTCAGTTTCCCAGTCTATATCTGGGTAGTTTAAAGGGTTTCTGTCACCATGTTTGACCATATTAAACCAGATGACATTTGCAATGCGCAAATGTCATCTGATGTCTAATATGGTCTTCTTTTTAAGATTTGTGTCCCCGTTTTCTTAAAAAATCTACTTTTTGTAATATGCAAATTACCTTCACTAGGTGCAAGGGGCGGTAATCCTGCACCTAGTAGCGCCGTTTTCCCCACCTTCTATATTTCGTCATCAGCGCTGATTGACAGGACCAGGCAGCTCGCTCTATCTGCTGCTGGCCCTGTCAGTGCTGCAAATCCCGTGCCTACGCCGTGGGTCTGTCATTCGGCACAGGCGCAGTGAGTGCAGCTGGCTGCCGGCTTCCTCACTGCGCCGCCTTCTCTTCCGGTTGTAGTGTGAAGTCATCGGCGCTGGCAGCCATCTGCAGTCACTGCGCCAAATGACGGCCCCACGGCACAGGCGTGGGATTTGCAGCGCTGAGAGGGCCAGCAGCAGATAGAGCGAGCTGCCTGGCCCTGTCAATCAGCGCTGATGACGAAATATAGAAGGTGGGGAAAACGGCGCTACTAGGTGCAGGGTTACCACCCCTTGCACCTAGTGAAGGTAATTTGCATATTACAAAAGTAGATTTTTTAAGAAAACGGGGACACAAATCTTAAAAAGAAGGCCATATTAGACATCAGGTGACAATTGCGCATTGCAAATGTCATCTGGTTTAATATGGTCAAACATGGTGACAGAAACCCTTTAAGTCCCCCATAATAACGACCTCATTATGATTTGCCGCCTTGTTTATTTCATTTAGAAGTAGATTTTCTGTGGACTCTGGTATATTAGGTGGCTTACAATAAACTCCTATTAGTATTTTATTATTGTTTTTTCCTCCATATATTTCTACCCACAGTGACTCCTATGTCCCTCACTTATATCTTCCCGCAGTGTGGGCTTTAGACAGAACTTTACATAAAGGCAGACCCTCCCCCTCTCCGGTTTTGGCGATCCTTTCTAAACAGACTGTAACCCTGTACGTTAACCGCCCAGTCATAGCTATAATCCAACCATATCTCAGTTATTTCCACTATGTTGGCACGATACCAAAATTTTGATTCGATTTCGATACCAAGAAAAAGTATTGTGATACTCGATACCATGCCGAAAAAATAAAACATCCAAAAATCTGCGTGCCCCCATCAGACCTCAGAGCAGCCCACTGTGCCCCCATCAGACCTCAGAGCAGCCCACTGTGCCCCCATCAGACCTCAGAGCAGCCCACTGTGCCCCCATCAGACCTCAGAGCAGCCCACTGTGCCCCCATCAGACCTCACATCAACCCACTGTGCCCCCATCAGAGCTCACATCAGCCCACTGTGCCCCCATCAGAGCTCACATCAGCCCACTGTGCCCCCATCAGACCTCACATCAGCCCACTGTGCCCCCATCAGACCTCACATCAGCCCACTGTGCCCCCATCAGACCACTGTGCCCCCATCAGACCTCACATCAGCCCACTGTGCCCCCATCAGACCTCACATCAGCCCACTGTGCCACCATCAGACCTCACATCAGCCCACTGTGCCCCCATCAGACCTCACATCAGCCCACTGTGCCCCCATCAGACCTCAGAGCAGCCCACTGTGCCCCCATCAGACCTCAGAGCAGCCCACTGTGCCCCCATCAGACCTCACATCAGCCTACTGTGCCCCCATCAGACCTCACATCAGCCCACTGTGCCCCCATCAGACCTCAGAGCAGCCCACTGTGCCCCCATCAGACCTCAGAGCAGCCCATTCTGCCCCCATTAGAATAAAATAAAAAAACTCTTACCTCTCCTGCGCTGTGGCTCCGCGCTCTGTGTCTTCTCCACTGTCTCCTGACTGCGTGCAGCGTCAGGTCAGAGTGCGCGCACTACGTTCTGAGCTGTACGCGGTCAGGACAGTGCAGCGCGGGCAGAGATGACAGAGGAGTGCCGGACCCGGAGCGGAGTCACAGGAGAGGTAAGAGAGTTTATTTTATCTGCCAAAGATATTGCAAAAGAGCAAATCACAGTACCGAATTGATACTGGTATAAAAGTATCAATTCAGTATCGAAATATCGATACCCGCGACAACCCTATGTAGTAGTCCTCCTCACACATCACTACTTCCAGTTCACCAGTTTTATTAGTCAGGCTTCTGGCATTAGTATACACACAATTAAAGGGTTATTCTCATTTTAGACAATGGGGGCATATTGCCCCCATTGTCTTATAGGTGCGGGTCCCACTGCTGGGACCCGCACATATATCCAGAACAGAGCATGCGCAGCCGCCCTCCATTCATTACTATGGGGCCGCCGAAAATAGCCGAGCGCTGGCTCGGCTACTTACGTCGGCTCCATAGAAATGAATGGGAGCGGTGGCCGCGCTTGCGCGCTGCGCCCCCATTCATTTCTATGAGGGCAGTGGCTAGCTGCGCCTGGTGGTGGCCGGACCCCCGGAAACCCGGGGTCCTCCAGGCGCAGCGCTCCCCGCTCCGTTCTGGATATAGGTGCGGGTCCCAGCGGTGGGACCCGCACCTATAAGACAATGGGGGCATATCCTAGCGATATGCCCCCATTGTCTAAAATGAGAATACCCCTTTAAGAGGTTCATGTATATTTTTCCCCCACACCTTTCCTTCTGAACTGTTCTAGTCCCTCCTTCCATTCCTCCCCTAGTTCCATTACCTCGTCCCTAGTCTCTATCTGCACTATCTTCCCCTGTTATAATGTAATTTCCCTCCCCCCAGTCCCTAGTTTAAACACTCCTCCAACCTTCAAGCCATCTTCTCCCCCAAAACAGCTGGCCCGTCCCATTGAGGTGCAACCCATCCCTACAATAGAGCCTGTAGCCGACAGAGAAGTCGGACCAGTTCTCCAGGAACCCAAACCCCTCCTTACACCAGTTCTTGAGTCACTTGTTTACCTCCCTAATCTCCCGCCCCCTCTACTTAGTAATCAGCCCTTAGTGTCAGCACACTGACATTTGGCTAGAGAATTGATAGCAACACACTGAGCATGCTCAACCTAACAAAGGCTCAGAACTACAGGTCAATGCCATGGTAACTTATGAGGAAACACAATGGGTAGCAGGAGAAGAAAACTACTTTTATAACTACTGAATGGTAAATATGTAAAATTTACATTATATTAGGTCATTATTGATGATGAATTAGTCTAAAACATAAGTTATATTTATGGTACCTGGAATACCCCTTTAATAACACTTTAAAAACTATTTTAAAAAAATTCATATCATCTAAATGGACTTATAATCATACACATGATTCAATTATAATCTCAAGTTTTTCACAGTCTCAGTCCCTCTTATGTTTCCAATTGTGGAGCTCACACTAATTGGAATGGAGTCCAGTTCATAAGGAGCGGTATATATAGTTCATTCAATTAATGTGCAATATATTGATGCCACTTCAACTATTTGATACTTAGTTTCCTAACATCACTTTGATGTCATTACTTATTGTAGTGTGAGAGAGGCGTTTTATCAAGCAGCATAAAGTTTGTTGCGCTTCCATGCTGCTTACCAGTACCCCGGTTCTATCGCAGCCACTGCCGGGTAGGTAGATTGGTGTCTTGTATGCTTTATTCTGCTTCGCTTCCCTGTGTCTCCAGCAGATTGCTGGATCTTGTAGTCTCCGTTCGCGCTTTTGCCGGCACATTCGTTAGTGCATGCGGGGTGAGGATCTCGGGACTCCAATCTCCACTGCTTTGTCACTTCACGGAACAGGTGTTCAAAAAAATATATTTCCAATACTGCTATTTACTTTGTATATACCAGACGCGTTTCAGAACTGTAATAGTTCCTTCCTCAGTGGTAAAAATTATATGGAATGAAGGAAATTTTGCTCCTTATATGGAGCCCATGTAACAACAAAAAACATGGACTGGACTGTGAATTTTCTCTTGATTTCTATTCATACATTGCGATACTATTCTTAATTATATATTTAAATACTTGCATTCACTATAATACAGCATTCTAATGCTGCATATACTGTGGAACTTAGCATAGATGTATTATACTAAGTAAGGAACTATTACAGTTGGCCTTGTGCCGATAGGAGTTTTCTTCTGTTAGACACCCAGCTGAAGAGTCATGTAGAAGATATGGGCATAATGGGTAGTGAGCAAGGTCGCGGGGCTTGCGGCATAAGTTCTCTTGGAGGCAGCCCCGGGCGATGTCCGCACAAAATCTCGCGATAGGACAGCAGGTCACTTGTCCGGAGCAGACGAGATTCTCGGTGGGCTGGAGATCTCAATGAGGCATTTACGGACTCACTTCCCCTTGACAAAGAGCATTTAAAAAAACGGAAGGAAGCGGATTATTTAAACATCCACCTCCACTACAAGTGTGGCAAGCATGGATAAGCTTCAGCGTCTCCTTTTGCAGCAAGATGTCTGTGCCTATCGATCCAGACACCGTATGCAAGTCTGCAGACCCAACAAAGCCCTCCGCCCGATAAGCTCCCTCTCCTGGAGATTATTTTTTCTGAGTGATATGTTCACTCTAAGGTGGTTGTTTTTTTTAATTAATAGATCACCATTAGGTGGTGGGAATCCTATTATATTCCCTTTTCTGCTAGTTCCTCCTGATTATATGTATTGGTATGCCCCTAGGTCAGAGAAGCACATAAGACGACCGAAGGCTCTCAGCGTAAAAAATGTTCCATTTGCAAAAAAACCCTTCCTACTGGCCACAAGAAACTTCTTTGCTCTAAATGTTTGGATAAGATCATTTCTGAGGAATTTTCGTCCCTTCTGGATAATATAAGGAACATAATCAAGGCGGAAGTGAGCAGTGCTGTGGACTGTAAAATGGCGTCCATTTCTCAAAAACCATCCACCTCCACTACAATTGGTTCCACTCCTTCTGAAATTGATATTCAGGAAGATTTGGATGAAGGGGAATTAATCTCAGAAAACGTTTCCAATTCCTCGGAGGACGAAACTGTCCATCCTTTTTGTTCCATCGAGGAAACAGACTCTCTCCTTAAAACTATAAGAGCAACGTTAAATTTGGAAGAGTCAAAACAGCCAAAATCTGTTCAGGATGTAATATTTAAAGGCCTAGGAGAAAAGAGAAAGAGCATTTTCTCTTCATGCAAATATTACTAAGCTCATTAATAAAGAATGGGCAGACCCTGAAAAGAAAACTGGAGTCTCTAGAATCTTTAAAAGGAAATATCATTTTGCAGAAGATGATACAACTCTTTGGGACAAATGCCCCGAGTTTGACGCCCCTGTGCCAAAAATTACCAAAAAAAAAAAAAAAAAAAAAACTGCCCTCCCTTGAGGACCTGGGTCTGCTTAAAGATTCCATGGACAAAAAAAAAGTGAAGCCGGTGAAGACCCGATGTAGCAGCCACGTATACTGCTAGGTCCATGCCCATTTGGATCAACCAGATGGAAGAACACCTTTTGGCAGGAACCCCCAGATAGGATATCATTGCATCCTTGCCCATGTTAAAACAGGCAGCGAACTTCCTAGCTGATGCTTCAGTACATACGGTAAAGTTAGCCACCAGGTCAGCTGCCCTTTCAAATGACACCAGAAGAGTGGTATAGCTCAGGATTTCAAAGGCCCTATGGGTATTAGACTTATTAAAGGGTTAAAGCTGGAGTTCTCCTCCCCTCCTCCGAACGTGTTTTGCATAAACAAGGAGTTGAAAGGGACAGATCAATCTGTCTTACTAGACCAAAAAAGCCATTGTTTCTGTGCCGGTAGGAGAAGAAAAAAAACAAAACACAGGGTTTTATTCTCCAATATTTTTAATTAAAAAATCAAACGTCTCTCACAGGGCGATTATAAACCTAAGGGGTCTAAATCATCACATTCAATACAAACGTTTCAAGATGGAGACAGTAAAATCAACTATAAATCTCCTGGGGAAAGATTTTTATATGGCCACACTGGATCTTACCGATGCATATTAACACATCCCAATATGCAAACCAAAAACACCTACAATTTGCACTTCAGATAGGATCCAACGTGTCCCTTTTTTCAGTTCGAGGTCCTTCCTTTTGGTCTGTCATCAGCCCCCAGAGTTTTTTCAAAGGTCATGGCGGAAGTGATTGGGAGTCTGCATCAGAAAGGGATACAAGTTATCCCTTTAGCTCAGGGGTGCACAACCTGCGGCCCGGGGGCCACATGCGGCCCTTGATACCATTCTGTGCGGCCCCCAACCATCTGGTAACAGACATGTATGTCTATGTCTTGTGGCTGCTCATATGTATTTTCCATGTATTCTCCCATTAGATGGGAGTCCTGGAACTGTAGCTAGACATTAATGGTATGTGCTGTGTGTTCAATATGCCATAAATACAGTATTTCAGTTGTTAATACCCCTTTAAATTTTATTTTCGGCCCTTGACGTTGGTTCAGTCGGACAACATGGCCCCCACCCAGAAAACGTTGTGCACCCCTGCTTTAGCTGGACGATTTCCTCATAGCCGCAGAATCAGAAGTCAGATTGAGGGATCACATAGAGGTCGTAAAGCAAAATCTGGAGGAATTAGGTTGGGTGATAAACCTAAAAATAATCAAACCTGAAGCCCGAAAAGAACAAAGTGTTTCTAGGCGTGTTATTGGACTCTTGCAGGATGAAAACTTTTCTTCCACAAGAAAAACAGCTAAAAATAGTTTTGCCTTTTCCAAAAAATGAAAACATCTTTTCGGCTAATAATGAGGCTACTAGGTCTCATGTCCTCAACTATCCCAGCAGTAAAATGGGTCCAGGCGCACTCCAGACCCCTACAGGCATTTATGTTAAAAAACTGGGACAAAAGAAGATTCTCATTAGAAAAGAAAATAAGGATCCCACCACAGATAAAAACCTCCCTAATCTGGCTGTGCAGAAAAAAACTTCAAAAAGGAGTGTCCTGGCATCAGGACGACTCTGTAATCCTGACAACAGACGCCAGCAAATCCGGTTGGGGGACTCGTTCAGACCCCTCTTTAAGACAAGGTGTATTTGGGGAGAGGATCTAAAACAAGCCTCGTCCAATTTAAGAGAACTATCAGCAGTCTGGGAAGCCCTGAAGGCCTTTCAACAAGAAGACTAAAAGACATACAAATCTTGTCAGACATCACCACGGTAACCTACTTGAACAAACAAGGAGGTACAAGAGTCTCCTTGGCAAAAATGTCCAAAAAATCTTCCATTGGGCGGAAAGAAATCTGAATTATATCACAGGAGTGTATATAAGAGGAAAAGACTACATGGTTGCGGACTTCCTAAGCAGAGATACATTAAAAGAGGGGGAATGGAGTTGGAATCAAGTCTTTCTACAGATAACAACAAGATGGTCTGTCCCATACCTAGACCTCTTTGCGACTCAGCAGAACAGACAGCTAGAAATATTCTGTTCCCTATCTTACAAGGACCAACCGCTGTTCGTAGATGCCCTCTCTCACCCCTGGCTAAAAAAAAGTCTTGTACACCTTTCCCCCATTTTTCATTCTCGAAAATATTACAGAAAAAGGCCAGTGTGATCTTAGTGACCCCCTTTTGGCCAAGGAGGTCCTGGTTCCCTCTGCTACTAAATCTATCAGCAGGAGATTAGAGATTATTGGATCCTGCCCCCTCTACCAGACCTTCTCCACCAGGGTCCAGTAGTGCACCCCAGATCGACCCAGCTGCACCTGAACTTGAGCGGGAATTATTAAGGAAGAAAAGTCTCTCTGAGGCGGTAATTTCCACTATTCTTTGTAGTCGAAAGCCCATTCCAAGAACATGGAACCTCCTGAGGGCCTTAAGGCCCATTCAACCCGTTCTGTTGCAGCATCCTGGGCCGAATCTGTGCAAGTGTCATTAGAACAAATATGTCATGCGGCCACCTGGTCTTCACCTTCCACCTTCTTTAAACATTACCAATTAGAGGTGTTGAATAATAGAGATTTATCTTTCTCTCGCAGAGTGTTATCTGCTGTTGTCCCACCCTAATTGTGTTTTCTGTGTTATTTCTCCTGGTAGGCCATGCCGCTGGGGAGGTGTCCGGAAAAGATGACAATTACTTAGCAGAAATTTGATTTTCCTCTAGCCTCCACAGCGGCACGGGGAATTTTCCCCCCACATGTATGTATATTAATGAGACCATGATATGGTTTTCTTGTTTCTTTTTGTTTGTTTGATGGATATATATAAATATTTTTGTTGCAACCATTTCAGAGCTCTCGGTTATTTACTGGAGCAGGTAAGGGGAGGGGGCTATTTAAATGATCTCCACGTTGTTTCCTGTCCCTATGGGAGGCGGGGTAATCCTCCTGGTAGGCTGTGCTGCTGTGGAGGCTAGAGGAAAATCAAATTACCGGTAAGTAATTGTCATCTTTTTGAACACCTGTTCCGTGAAGTGACAAAGCAGTGGAGACTGGCGTCCTGAGATCCTCACCACGCATGCGATAACAAATGTGCCGGCAAAAACTCGAACGGAGACTGCAATCCCCAGTGATCTGCAGCAGACAGAAGGAAGCAAAGCAGAATAAAGCATACAAGACATGCATCTACCTACCCGGCAGTGGCTACAATAGAACCGGTGTACTGGTAAGCAGCGTGGAAGCACAACAAACTTTATGCTGATAGAACCGGGATATCGATAAAACAGCATGGAAGTGTAACAATCTTTATGCTGCTAGATAAAACGCCTCTCTCACACTACAGTAAGTAATTACATCACAGTGATGTTAGGAAACTAAGTATCAAATATATTGCACATTAATTGAATGAACTATACATACCTAACTTTATGCATTGGACTCAATTCCAATTAGTGTGAGCTCCACAATTGGAAATATATGAGGGACTGAGACTGTGAAAAACCTCCAGTAGAGGCATGTCTAACAGTCAATGACTACCCAAAAGTAGCCTCTAAGAGCCTTTTAATAGTGCAGCAAGGGAAGCACTTTGGGTCTTGCCACAATAGATCGTAAGTGTCTAATCAGACCACACCTATAATCACTTACAAATCTGCCTGATAACTGCACACTGTGTTTTGAAGAACTCAAACATTTCCATAAGGTTCATTGTTTATTTTTATATTTTATATATTTTTTTTCCAGTGAATGTACATCCATTTAACCCCTTCAACCCCGGGCCTGTTTTCACCTTCCTGACCAGGCCATTTTTTGCAAATCTGACATGTGTCACTTTATGTGGTAATAACTTTGGAACGCTTTTACTTATCCAAGCCATTCTGAGATTGTTTTCTCGTCACATATTGTGCTTCACGACAGTAGTAAATTTGTGGCAAAATATTTCATTTTTATTTATAAAAAAATACCAAATTTACCAAAAATTTGGGAAAATTTCCAAATTTCAATTTCTCTACTTTCAAAATATATAGTAATACCTCCAAAAATAGTTATTATTTTACATTCCCCATATGTCTTCTTTATGTTGGCATTATTTTATAAATGTCATTTTACTTTTTTGGGACGTTAGAAGGCTTAGAAGTTTAGAAGCGATTTTTCAAATTTTCAACAAAATTTCCAAAACCATTTTTTTAAGCACCAATTCAGATATAAAGTGATTTTGAGTGGCTTACGTAATGGAAACCACCCATAAATGACCCCATTTTAGAAACTATGGGTTTGTGGCAGTGGTCAGAAGGAAAGGAGCGCCATACGGATTTTGGAGGCAGATTTTGCTAGAATGGTTTTTAGGCACCATTTTGTAATTGAGAGACCCTGACGTACCCCTACAGTGGAAACCCTCAAAAAGTGACCCCATTTTGGAAACTACACCCTTCAAAGAATATATTAAGGGGGGTACTGGCCACTTTGACCCCCTAAGCGTTTTACGGAATTTGGAAACACTTGGCTGTGAAAATGAAAAGTTTCATTTCTTCCAATAAAATGTTGCTTTAGCCCCAAATTTTTCATTTTCACAAGGGGTAACAGGAGAAAAGCACCCCATAATTTGTTCCCCATTTTCTCCTGAATATGGCAACCCCCCATATGTGGTGGTAAACTGCTGTGGGGGCACATGGCAGGACTCAGAACAGAAGGAGCGCCATATGGATTTTGCAGCACAGATTTTGATGGATTGGTTTGCGGGAGCCATTGATTTTTATTTTTTTGAGTTATTGTCTGTGTGGGGGCTCATTTTTTGCGGGATGAGGTGACGTTTTCATTGGTACCATTTTGGGGTACATAAGACTTTTTGATCGCCTGCTATTACACTTTTTGTGAGGCAAGGTGAAAAAAAAATGGCTGTTATGGCATAGTTTTTAAAAAAAATTTTTTTTTACAGCATTCACCTGGGGGGCCATCTCATGTAACATTTTTATAGAGCAGATTGTTACGGACGCGGCGATACCCAATATGTCAAACATTTTTATTTTTGGAAAGTTTTACACATTAGATGCATTTTTGAACAGAATAAAATCTTTTTTTTTGTGTTGCTATTTTCTGAGAGCCATATTTTTTTTATTTTTTGGGCGATTGTCTCAGGTAGGGTCTACATTTCTGTGGGACGAGATGACTGTTTGATTGGTACAATTTTGGGGTAAATACGCCTTTTTGATCGCCTGCTATTACACTTTTTGTAATGGAAGGCTGTTTTGGCACTTTTTTTTTTTGCGTTCACCTGGCGGGGTGGATCATGTGATATTTTTTATAGATCCGGTCGATACGGACGCGGCGATGCCCAATATGTCTATTTTTATTTTTTTCACTATTTTTTACAATTATTTTGTGAAAAGGACGCTTTTTTTTTTTGGAACTTCAAACTTTTTTCAAGTTCTTAAGTTTTCAACTTAAGGAAGCCAGCCGGCTGCTAAGCCCGATGGACACCCCCTCTGACCGCCCGCATCGCATGTGCCGCGGTCAGCGCTGACCTCGGCACATGAAGGGTTAATAAGCCCGCATCTGTGTTTTCACCGATGCGGGCGTACCCAGCAGGGGTCCGGCTACTGGGAACAGCCGCCCCCCCGCAGCTGATTGGGCGGGCACAGCTACTGCATCTGCCCGATCAGCGCACCGTAGTACTACAGCGCTGGGCGGAAAGTCATCTGGTCGGGAAGGGGTTAATTTGTTCTGAAATTCACTGAGTACTTCTCTTCATTTTGGGCCCCACCATGTGTCTATGCAACAGATTATGACCAGAGGCGTAGCTACTGGGTGGGCGGGGGGCGACGGCTCCGGGCCCAGTGACTTAGTACTGCATTCATAATCAGGTGAATACAAGTAAGCGCTTCCAGCCACATAAGGTTAAAATAAAAACCTCTTACCTGTCCTGTGCTGCGGCTGCCCTCCGGTCCGGCGCTCCGATCTCTTCCCTGGCCCGCGCACACTATGACCTGACCTAAGAAAGGTTTTTATTTTAACCTTATGTGGCTGGGTGTGAGGTCTAAAGGGGGCACATTCTGCTGATCTGAGGTCTGATGGGGGGCATATTCTGCTGATCTGAGATCTGATGGGGGCACAATACGCTGATCTGAGGTCTGATGGGGGCACAATACGCTGATCTGAGGGCTGATGGGGGCACATTCTGCTGATCTGAGGGCTGATGGGGGCACATTAATCCAATCTGAGGTCTGATGGGGGGGCACAATACGCTGATCTAAAGGGCTGATGGGGCACATTCTGTTAATCTGAGGTCTGATGGGGGCAGGGGACTGTTAGTTTAGTGATGTAAAAACTGGGGACAGGTTTCCTTTAACATAGGAGTCCCCTTGTTTTTTACTCCTATTACTCCTATATTTTACTGCATTATGTGGCAGAGTATTTAGACTAGGGTATGTAGAAAGTCTATTGTACTGTACATAACAGCATAGATGATCTAGCAGTTTATACAGTCATCTTTCTAATACAATATTATAACCACAACTAGTAGTATGTGCCTGTGAAGTTGGAAACGTGCGTTTGGGAAGCCACTAAGTGGGGGGCCCACTCAAATATTTCCCCCCCCCATTGTGCTGAACCTCTAGCTATGCCTCTGATTATGACCTAAGTGGGGTAAATGCTGAGGTGAATTTTTTCAGTTTCATGTACTATATGATGTGTCCAATGGATGCAACGTTTGTAAAATAAAACTAAATTTAGATTTTTTTTTGTTTTTACACCCACTCTGAATTTATTTATGCAAAAACATGAATGTGTTCAGAATACTTATTACACCACCAGCGAATACCTTGAGGTTTGGGGTTTGTGAAATGGGCTTATGTTCTGGAACCTGTGAGCTTCTGCAAATCTTGCTTCATACATATGAAAACAAAATGTATTTAAAAATGTTAAAGAGTAACTAAACCTTTGACTAAAATTTTAATGAGATGTCTCTAATAAAACTTTTTGTAATATATTTTATTAATGGATTTTCTATTTTTATTAGACTTTTCCCTACCTAAAGTGCATCATTCCCTGTGCACTTAAAACTGACATTTCTGTACACTGCTGACTGCTCAGCGGAGTACGGCTGTAGACACTTTATGAATGGGGCCGCAGCATAGGGAGTACGAGCAGGAGCGCATATTGCTACTCCTGCCCGTGCCCCCCAGAGGTTTATTAACTCCTGGCATAGCACATGGGTACCCTGTACCCATGTACTATGCCCAGGGCTGGTGTTGGGAGGGGGGAAAACTGGGAAATTGCCCAGGGGCCCGATCCTCTAAGGGGCCCCCTGCTCATGAATATGAAAGGGATATTCCCAAGCATGGTCACTATGCTTAGGGACACCCTGTGTATATAAGTGTAATTTAGACTCTATTTTTTAAAACTTTCTGTGGGGATTCAAACTCACAACCATCTACATTAAAGGGGTTGTCCAAGATTTGAAAAAAAATATATATAGCACTGTAAATCTGATGGGCAGCAATATATAACTAAGTTCAGCAAGTTTTAGGCAAAAAAAAAATAAAATCTATATTTCCTCATTTCCCTGGTTCTCTTCTGGCCTTTGTTTACATGCAATAACAACAATCTCAGCCCCTCCCCCTTCTCTGCAAAGGCAGTGAATACAAGTGCTGAATGACATGTCTGCCTGCTGGAATACTCAGCAGCATGTTGTATGTGTAGGACTACAAGTCCCAGCTGTACAATGACACTGCTGATACACACAGGAAATTCTACCTACCTGTTCTTGTACAATACAATTCTTCTATAGCTCCTTGCCCAGCATTTGTCTCCTCTCACTGCTGCAGCTACTATTTGTTGTAAAGCCTTGAGCCCTCAGTGTGTTCTGGCTGAAGGGGTTAATGTTTTATCTGAAGGAATCCAGGGAGAGAGCAGATAGCAGCCCGGCAAAGAAAGGGGGCGTGGCCAGTGACGTCTCGTGTACAGGCTGTTATCTGAACTCTGAGGCTTGGGCACGAAACATCATACACCAGGGAGATAAGCTGACATCACAGGTCATGTGACCCTCAGTCAACTCTGAGAAACCAGCAGCTTTAGAAACACAAAGTATATGGGAAAGTTGCTATACCAGACAAGTTAGAAACATATAAAGAACAAAAAAATAACTCGGACAACCCCTTTAAAGGAAAGAACCACAGAGCTATAGAGCTCAATGCAAAGTAATTGCTGAAAAACCTCATAGAAGTTTCTCTTGCATTAGGAATGCATATACAACAGAAGTATCATTTCTGATACATGTAAGCGTACATGTATGGCACTAGAGCGATGTGTAAACTGTCAGTGGGCATCATGGCCAGCAGATCTCTGCTGTTTGAAACAGCAGAGACCTGCAACTAATTACCGCAACCGACAATGACGTTCACGGTAATTAAAGGCATTAGATGCCATGATCAATTGAGATCACAGCATCTAAATGCACAAAAAAAAAAAAAAAAAAATCGGACGCTTGCGCTTCCGGGTTTCCTACAGATGCCCCATGTGGCCAATCGGGGCATCGGCAGTGGCGCTTAACACTCTAGTCTCGCTAATTAGGCTTCATGCTGCAATTCTTATTTTGGCCACCAGATGGCAGGCCAGAATAAGAAATGAGCAATTTCAAATGTAAATCTCATTTTAAAAATCGCCGATAGAACAAAATAAAAAAACATTAAAAAAAACATATATGAACTTCAAAATCATCACAAAAAAAAATGTTAAATATATAAAAAATAAAAAAGTTAAAATCACCCCCTTTCCATATAATTAAAAAATAAATACCTAAATAACAATAAATATAAACATCATGGGTATCACTGCGACCGAAAACATCCATACTGTTAAAATAAAAATTTCCAATACGGTGAATGGCGTAACAGAAAAAAGGGCCAAAATGGCTGATTTGGCCATTTCTTCTCTCTTCTCTTACCCCAAAAAATGTCATAAAATGTGATCAAAAAGTCACGCAAATTCCAAAATGGTATCAATAAAAACTATGGATTGTCCCACAAAAAATGAGCCCCTAAACAGCTCAGTAGACATAAGTATAAAAAAGTTATGGGGGTCAGAATATGGTAATGTAAAAAAAAAAAAAGTATATTTTTTTCCAAAATTTACATTTATTTTTATACTATTTAGACATAAAAAACCTATACATGTATGTGTGATATGAGGTACATATGAGGTATCGTTGTAATCGTACTGACCCAGAGAATGAAGGGTCAGTTTTGCTGCAAACGAAACGACGTGGGAACAAAACCCGTAAACGGTGCAAAAAAAATTGCATTTTTTTTTCCAATCCCAACCCATTTGGAATTTTTTTTACCACTTCCCACTATATTTTATGCCATAATTAATGGTGGCATTCGAAAGTACAACTTGTCCCGCAAAAAATAAGCCCTCATACAGCTATGTGAACGAAAATATAAAAAAAGTTATAGCTCAAGGAAAATAAGGAAGAAAAATGACACAAAAACACCTCCGGTAGTTAAATATTCAATTAAAATTGTGATCCTCGTAATTAATTTAAAAAAAAGTACAATTTTTAAAATAGATTGCTAACAAATAAAGTAGACATATAGAAATATAAATTTCATAAAGCATTAGTACAGTATGTACACGAATACGTGACATTTTGGACCAAAAGTACAATATGTGACAAAACAAACAGGATATGCACGTTTACCAGATTTGTAAATCTTGCTTGGTCATTAAGTGACAAACAGGCCTAATCAGCCTTTTTTTAAGTGATGACCTATCCTCAGGATAAGTCATCACTAGCTGATCGGCAGGGTCCAACACACCACACCCCCATCGATCAGCTGTTCTGTTTAGCTCCATCACCTGAGCAGCATCTGAGCTACAGAGCACTGTAAACATTGTAGTGTACTGCACACATTACTGCAACGATGCTCCCATTAACTTCACTGGGAGTAGAGCTAAAATGATGATTAGTGTCCACTACAATGTTGATGGTGCAGTGTATTTCTGGCGTAGGCCTTCCTGAAGACAGGCCACTACCTAGAAAAAGCTGGAGACCCCTTTAACCAAGAATTAATAAATATATAAAAACAAAACAATAATATATGCACATTTACTCACTTTAAATGAACTTCTTTCTGCGAAAGAAGAGCCTCTCCCAGTATTCTACCATTTTCATCAACAACAGCAGCACCAGTATCATCACAGCTTGTTTCTATTCCCAGAACAACTTTTTGGTAGTAAACCATACAACGTACAGAAATTTTTCGCTTAATAGGTATCCAAGAGTTTTTCATTAATTTGCAAAGTTTTAAATTCATCCTTTAAATTAACAATCTGAAACAAAACATAAAACAAGGAAATTCAGAAGTCTGCAATATCCACAATGTTTTCTTCTTTTTTCCTATGGTCCATTAACACGTCCACATAATGGGTCCACATCCGTTCCGCAAGTTTGCGGAACGGGTGCGGACCCATTCATTTTTAATGGGGCCGCAAAACATGCGGACAGCACACTGTGTGCTATCCGCATCCGCACTTCCCTTCCGCGGCCCCGCAAACCAATAGAGCATGTCCTATTCTTGTCCGCAGCCACGGACAAGAATAGGCATTTCTATCATAGTGCTGGCCATGTGCTGTCCGCAAAATGCGGAACACACATAGCCAGTGTCCAAAATAGTTGCGAACGTGTGAATGGACAAATTACAGAACATTCACACAGTTAAAATGATTCTATATTTAACTTTGGTTTTATTACTAGACTACAATAAAGTCCATTGTAGGCTCTAAAGATCTGCCCTCTGGATGCCAACACTCTGTCCCCTGTGTGTCACCACTCTGCCCTCTGTACCCCCACTGTGAAAATAATACAATGGGTTCTAGAAAACTTTTGTTGGTTTTAGTTTTAGATTTTTTTTGCTCCCCCCATATCTATTATACTAACTGTATCCACACACTGACCTCTAGAGTCCACTTGTGACTCAAGAGGTGCAAGGCCCACTCAGACCCCACAACAAGAGCCTTCACTACTCAATAGCCTTTTACTAGCGCAATGTAACCCATTGTAGACCCTGAGGGTAGGTCATCATTATCAATTCTTAGATAACCCCTTTAAACTGCTCAGCTTAAATTAAAGCTATGCTGTGATAGGTTGCTATGGATAACATTGTATTTATTTTAAACAGTACTGATGAATCTGTTCCAGAGGCAGAGGCATGCTGAGTAGCCTAAGGCCCCACTCAGACGGCTGTAGCCCGGCGTGTGTTCCGCAGTGCTGCGGAACACACGGCCAGGCGCCCCATTCAAAATGCCTATACTTGTCCGTTCATGCGGACAAGTATAGGACAAGTTTTATCTTTTTATGCGGAGCCGCGGCACAGAGCTGGCTCCGTGCCGCGGCTGCCCACTCCCATAGAAGTGAATGGGGCTGCATCTATTCCGCAATATTGCGGAATAGATATGGCCCCATTCATACGGTCGTGTGAATGGGGCCTAAGAAGTTACAGTTGCAATGACATCAAACAACAGTCCACAGCTTCCTGGCGCAGGGATGACAATGTTACACAATGTGCTTGGTCCTTTATTGACAGTGGATAAAACAACGTGTTTCGGGGATAACAACTCCCCTTCAGGGTTAAAAGAACAAGCAATTCCCAAAATGTTTCTCTACTGGAATGTGGGCACTTTTGCTTTGGAAGTCTCCCTTCGTGGCTGCATAGGATTGCAATCTCTCTGTTGCAAACATGCCTCCACCTGGTATTGTGCCTAGTTTAGCCCAACCACTAACGATAAGCCTCCAATTAGTGTTACATTTATATGTCTGAACATAGTAACATAGTTTGTAAGGCCGAAAAAAAGACATCTGTCCATCCAGTTCAACCTGTTTTCCTACATGTTGATCCAGAGGAAGGCAATGTAAATACATTTTTATTTTCTTTAGCTATATCTCCAGTCCAATGTATGCAGTTACAGTTAGTACTATGTATGTCTGCTGATAGGCCGAAGTGGTTATACCATATGAGTGCTGCAGCCAACCAGAAGCGAGCTGATGACAACACGGCTTGCTTTTTATATATTAGTATAATATTAAATCATCAGCAGGGTCATAGCTAGGATTGACTGAGCCCCACAGCAAAATTTTGTACAGCCTACCACACCTTTTTTTTTTTTTACTGGACTCAGGATACAAATGTATACATTAACCTATGTTTTGTTTTTGTTGTTTTTTTTTTTTTTTACAATGGAACTCTATGGTGACAGATGACACTGGATGGTATCTGTCTGAGAATCCATTAACGCATACATTTTTTGTATACGTTAAACGGTTGGCAAAAACGTGACGTGAACCCAGCGTTATTGTGCCAAAATAAGCACAGCGGAGCAGAGAGGAGAGGTTGACATGTACTGACAGAGCGCATAGCTTGGGCCTCGTGATTAGTGGTGTGGACTGTGTCCCCAAGGCTCATTTACTCTATTAGGAAATACACTGCACACTACAGTATAATACACTCGAATAGCCCTACCCCAAATTAATTAAACATTTAGGGGGCCATTTATCGAACTGTTGTAAAGTAGAACTGGCTTAATTGCCCATAGCAACCAATCAGATTCCACCTTTCATTTTTGTCAGCTCTTTTGGAAAATGAAAGGTGGAATCTAATTGGTTGCTTTGGGCAGCTAAGCCACTTCTACTTTACACCAATTTGATAAATCTCCCCCTTAGTGACTATATAATACCAACATACAGAGACTAAATAACACCTTCATACTGGATAATAGCTCATACCATGACTGGATAACAAACACTGCAACATTATAGCCCCATACCATAACTAGATAACGCCGTCATACAGTGACTGGATAAAACCGCCATACAGTGACCAGATAACACCGCCAGGCCCATTTGCACTAATCAGAGCCCAGTTTATTAACTCTCTCATTGTTCCAAATCACTTGTTTCCAATCCTCTACTGTCCACCGTTTGTACTTTTTTGCAAACTCAAGACAACGTTTCTTATGACGATATTGAAGTCAAGGCTTCACCTTTTTCAGGCCACCATTCCAAACTTGTGTAATGTGCATCGCACGGTGCTTGCATGGACATCTGTGATCATGGTATTACGAGCAATCTCCACTGCCGTATTTGTCGCACCAGAACTGATAAACCTTGTGATGAGCTGATTTGTTGACTCCGATATTTTGCTTGGACGTCTACCTCTCGTATTTAGAATGGATGGACTTTATTTCGTATTCTTCTGTCATGGCACTTACATGATGCAGTTTGGCAATATTCTTGGCCGAGATACCGATGAGCTGGATGATGCTGTTTCTCTTTTCTTAGGAAATCTTCTTTATGGCTGCTCCTGGATTCAAACCAGTGACCTTTCACTTGGGAATCAACCTAATAACTAATGCGAGAACAGGCTGTAATTTGCAGTATACAAGAAGAAAAACATTGTTCCACCAACAGGAGCAAAACAGGAACAATGCAGTTACATGGCAAGAATCTGCATAACTAATCATATGCTAAATAGTTGCACACCCAATTTATGTATGTGATAGCCAAGATTATGGTCTATAAAATGATGGTAGTCTCACGTTCAAAGATGTTGTGGATGGCGAGATATGAAGCCTGAAATTCAAAAGTTCAAAACGTTGTTTCCCTTTTGCTAGTCAACGTATAGCCCTGCTATTGCTCCGGGGTCCAAAAACAGTGGCTTCCCATGCTTTCCCAATAGCTACGCTACTGATCATAAAGCACTTCTTTAGAAATGTTTACAAGAACAATGGGTATTAAACATTTTCACATGTAATATTTGTATATTCTTAACCCCTTCCCACACTGTGATGTACTATTATGATACAAAGTATATGTAGTGAATGCTCTGTGCCATAACAGTACAGAAGTCACCTTGCCGTGGTGAAATGGCACAAATAATTTTGATCAAAAATGTATTTGTTAAGAACCACACATTACTTTATATAGTGAGTATTGCATTTGTTTATTTGTGATCATGAATTTTTTTTATTAACACTGCATTTTATATGATGTCTTATTTTAAGCCATGGCGATGGCATAAGGTCAGGAGCTGGTCTCCGACCATCACTTATGGCTCCCAACTGTATTAAAGTTGGCACCTGGCTCTTGCCGAGACTGTAATCACTGGCACCTGCCGCCACCTGCCGAGACTGTAATCACTATGCTATGCACTGTGGTGAAGAAGTATTACAGTGTGTAGCACAAACGATCAAAGGATCACAGCCTCAAGAAAAAAAAAAGTGGAATAAAGTTTCTAAAAATATATATAAAAAGCCAAAAGTTACAAATTAAACAAGGCTCCATTCCTATTTATTATTCTGAAAATATTAAAAAAAGAAACATAATATCACCACATTTTTCCACGACCCCTGTAAGAGTTGCTTTTGGTCAGCAAGCCTCCTCCAAAAAAAAAAAAATCAAAAGGTCCCATTTATCCCAAAATTTTTCTTTACCAAGCCATTTTTTTCAATTTTTGTAATGGGCCCATCTAACTGCAAATAACTAATTAATTTCTAAGCCAGCCTAAATGTATTTGATTTTTTTTGAAGGACACAGACATTCTTTTGTGCCAATAGATAACCGATAAAATATTTTTAAAAAAATTAAGTAAAATTGAGAATTAGGAAAAAAGTAAATTTTTCTGTTACAAAAGATTAAGACAAAACATTTCTAAAACCATTACTGTATGCTTATATTGTGAAAATGGATGCTGCTTGTGTAAGTTATCCACTGGCTGGGCTCAGCACAAGTCTTCAAAGGACTTTGCATTTCTGGCAGCCTATTTTTATATTGATGGTTCTATGGCTTTGTACTACCAGAACAGATGAGGTACTGTGCCATAACATTAAAAACCTCCTTCAGAGTGACTATTTTTAATGTTGACCCTCTAATTCATCTTTGGAAAATTTGGAGATTTTAAGCTTTTGGCTTTGTTAAAAAAAAAAAAAAAAAATATATATATATATATATATATATATATATATATATATATATATATATATATATATATAATTCCCCATCTCCGCTCATAGCCATCAGTCACAGTGAAATACTTACCTTTCATGTAGAGGCACCACTGACACTCCACAGATCTTCCATCCAGCACTAGGGGGAGCTGATGGGACAATGGACTGATGGGACAATGGACTGATGGCTAGAGATAAGCGAATCTTTTCGCCGCTTCGTAGATTCATTATGAATCCTCCTTTTTTCCTACTCTGAAGGGAATCCGGATTTAGGCTTCATTCACACGTCCGTATTTGTGCACATCCTGGAAAACGGTCAGTTTTTTGCGGATCCGTTGTTCCGCAAAAAACTCCGTTTTTCCAGGACATCCGTTCCGTTTTTCCGTAAAAAAACGGAAAGGATGTATCCATATGTCATCCGTTTTTTGCGGATCCGCAAAAAACAGAAGGATGAATAACATCTGTACCTTTTCTTTTTTTTTCTCCCCTCCTGGAACGGAATCCACAAATACGGATGACATGCGGATGCCTTTCCACATGTCTTCCGCATTTTTTTTCCACTTTCATTGTGCTACGGACCGCAATTCGGGAGAAAAGTTGGACAGGAGGATTTCTTTATGCGGAGCATGCCTCTGTCTCTGGAACAGATTCATCAGTACTGTTTTTTCGGGACCCATTGAAATGAATGGATCCGCATCCTATCCGCATAATTGTCCGCAATTGCGGAAACGGATGCGGACACATTATACGGACGTGTGAATGAAGCTTTATTCAGATGCGCTTCGTATTATTCGTAAATGTTCTTAAAATTTTGAATAGTAATGCTACATACGCATTCTTCTGCCCCCCCCTCCCCACAGAAGCGGGAAAATGACGATACACCCCTCAGGAGCTGAAAAGTGAAGATACACCCCCATCAGAAGCGGAAAAAAACAGACCGGCCCACTGGGAACTAACTATTTGCACGTATAGGGAGTGAAGACTCCTCCCTCATTACTCCGCCCTCCGCTCCAGTTCAAGCCAGCAGTGCACAAGATACCACAGCATGGCAAAACAACTGCGACCAAAGTCTATGAAACTGCCATACCTGTCCCAACCCCGTCACAGCCTATACATGGGGGATCAGGTGGAATATAACCCCATGGCATCCCTGAAAGGCCCCTTTGCTACCGGGGTTACCTTATTGTCTAAGCCCCTGGTACCTGCATCAGAAGTTTGGGCGAAGCAACCAGCAGGCGCAGGACGCGTGTGCTGCCTACAGGAGTCACCAGATGGCACCCTCCATTTCAGGGAGAAGCCACAGCCGGAGCCTTTGATCTCTGGACTGCCACCACCACCACCATCAGAGTCCTTTCAGCTGGGTCAGCTGACAACATCATCGTTTACTTTCCAGTCCACGGTGATCCACCAGTACCAACTACCCTGGAAAAGTCAGAAGCAGCCAGGGGAGCTGGCACTTCTTCCCTGGGTGCAACCTTGCCTGAACCGCTGCAGCCAGAAGTCCTTACCCCTGCTGTCCTGTCAGGAGTATCCGGAAAAGTTAGATTACACTTACCGGTAATCAGTTTTCTTTGAGCCTATGACAGCACCCCTGGAGAGACCGCCTCCTCCTCCTCAGGAAAGGAAACAGGAATCAGAATCGCTTTAAAAGAGGGTCCACCCTCTCCATCACCAGTCCTTCTTCAAGAACTAAGGAACATAATGTTTCAACAAAAACTATACACTATATATTAACAAACAAAACTTATATACATCTTCTTTCCCCCTTTTTTTTTTGGGGGGGGGGGTTGGGAATTAATCGGGTGCTGTCATAGGCTCAAAGAAAACTGATTACCGGTAAGTGTAATCTAACTTTTCTCCCTCGCCTATGACAGCAGCCCTGGAGATTAACCGAGATTAATCTAGGGCGGGACAACAGCCTGGAGCACCTTATGGCCAAAGGTAAGGCCTTCATAGGAAGGTAGCTGAAGTCTGTAATGTCTGAAGAAAGTATGTGGCGAACACTAGGTGGCAGCCCTACAGATCTGCTCTATAGAAGCAGAGGCCCTCTCTGCCCAAGTAGTGGAAACTGATCTAGAAGAATGCGCTCCGAACCCCGAAGGTGGAGCAACACCCCTAGAGGAAAAGCTAGGGAAATAGCTTGCCTAATCCACCTAGCAATTGTCTGTGAAGAGGCAGCAGAGCCCTTCTTAGCACCCTGAAATAAAATCTACAGGCGGGATGAAGATCCCGCCTGTAGATTTTCAGTGTTGAATGACCTGTAGATATTGAATCAAACACCTCCTCACGTCTAAACAATGGAATTTGATTCCTTCTCATTTTTTGGGGAAGCACAAAAAGAGGGCAATACAATCTCTTGGGAACGATGAACCGGGAAGAGATTTTTAGTAAAAAAGAAGGATCAGGTGAATCACAACCAGATCCTCCAAGATTACCAAATAAGGCTGGTCAATGGAAAGAGCAGCAATTTCACTAACTCTCCTGGCCGAGGTAATGGCCAGGAGAAAGGCCAGTTTCAGGGAAGCAAGCTTAGGGAGATCTTATTGATGGGCTCAAAGGGGTCCTCCGTAAGGGCGGAAAGAACTAAGTTTAAATCCAAAGGAGGATAACCTAAAAACTGCCGTAACAAACCTTCTAACCCAAGGATGGACAGCTAATTTCAATTTCCAATAGGGCACTTAAGGCAGAAATCTGTACTTTTAAAATGCTTGGTCCAAGTTTTATTCCCCCCTCCCTCCTGTAAAAATCCAATACAACAGGGATGTCAGGAGAATCCAGAACATCTACGGGCCTGCTGGCAAATCTGCAGAAGGCTCTCCAGACTCTCAGATATATATCTGAAGTGACCCTCTACCGACTCGCCAACAAGGTAGAAATAACATCCTCCGAGAGCCCCCTACTCCTCAAAATGTCCCTTTCAACAGCCAGGCAGTCAGGTGAAGATACACTACATCTCTATGAACTACTGGTCCCTGGGATAGAAGGCCCTTGATCTCCAGAAGAACCCAAGGGGAGGTACTGACATACTGCGGAGCCAAGAAAACCAAACCCTCCTTGGCCAAAAGGGGTCTATCACTATAACCAAGGCACCGACTTCTCGGATCTTTTTGAGGACTCTGGGTAACAGCTTTAGAGGGGGAAGGCAGAGAGAAGACCCTTTCGCCAAGACTGGGCAAATCTATCCACAGCCAGGGGGGATTGGCAATGTATTGTACCGGGAAGGTTCCCGGTGGGCCGCATGTTTTTTATGTGCAGTGGGCCGGTGGAGGGAGCCCAGGTATTGTTCTAAACACTTGCAGCCAGCGCACGCCAATACACATACCTCCTGCTGCGCTGCGCAGTGCTGAGTCCCGACTGTCTGACTGACTCTATGACACTTCTTGGCTGCTGCCTGTGAGTATGTATGTGAGGGGAGTGGTGTTTTAAATTGAGGCCGTGTGTGGCGTGCTACGTGCAGCACGGAGACTTACTGCGAGTGACAAAGTTCCTGTTTGCCAGCCCCTGATGGGCTACACTGTGATAGTGGGTGTATTTATGAATGGGGCTCGGCGGCTCGGCCACTGCGGTGTGTGAGATCTCTCACATCACTAGTCTGCTGGCCGCTCTACCCCTAGGCTGCCTGGGTGAGTTAGAGTGTTTGACACTTGAAGAATTTGAAGAATCTCACTAAAGATAAATGGGATCATTGGGCGGGCTGGCTGGCGTGCGCAGTGTCAGCTAGCCTAGCTACACAGAGACATAGATCGCAAGTGGACGGCCCTGGCACCCCTGCTGTGCTCTCTCATTATCATAATGACAGCAGGGCAGGCAGCTTGCGATGTAACCCTGTGCATGCCAGGCTAGTTCAGGGTCTTCAGCTTGTCAGTACTATGAGACAGAGAGATAGATGGAAGGGGGTGGATAAAAGGAAGAATAAAAAATATATATTTTTATTAAAGTCAAAAGAAAGTATGGTATTATTAGAGAAAAAATAAATAAATGTGTAATGCCCCATTCACATGACTGTATATTTGGTCCGTATCGGATCTGCATATTTTGCGGATTGGATGCGGACCCATTCATTTTAATGGACTGCACTGAGCGCTGTCTGCATCTGTATGTTCATTCTGTGGCCCTGCAAAAAATATAGAAGATGCCCTATTCTTGTCCGTTTTGTGGACAAGAATAGGCATTTCTAAAATAGGGCAGAATGTGCAGGACCGCCAAACGGTTATGATCATGGCAATGGATCCAAACTCAATGTGAAAGACTTATATTATTCAACCCAGTTGTGAAATAAAATGAATAAAGAAAAATAACTACAATAAAAATAAAAAATAAGTGAAAAAGCCACAAATAAAAAATGAAAATTGATAGAAAACATGGCCAAAAAATGCTTAACCCCTTCCTGACTTTGCAGTTTTCCCTCTTTGTATTTTAGTTGTTTACTTTCAGACTTCCCAGAGCCTTAACTTTATCTTTCCGTTCACATAGCCGTATGAGGACTTGTTGCTTTTCGGGACAAGTTGTACTTTCTAATGGCACCGTTCAATATGGAATATGATGTAGCAGTAAGCTGGAAAAAAATTCCAAATGGGGTGGAATTGAAAAAAAATCCAGTTCCAGCACACTTTTATGGGTTTTGTTTTTATGGCATTCACTATGCAGTAAGACTGACTAGTGTTCTTCATTCTCCCGGTCATTACGATTACATCGATACCACATATGTTTTTCTTGCTATTTAATGACCCCACCTCCTTTTTGGCCACGCCTTCTACACATTTGGCTCCGCCTACAATATGGGGCCACTTCTACCTTTATTTCCAGGGCCACTTTGAGTTCCCAATCCGCCCCTGTCCACAGCTTTTGGAAGATCCTTCGGGGAAAGGGAAAAGAACTCCTCTACCTTTTTGTTTGCCCCGGTGGCAAAGAGATCTATCTTTGGAACACCCCACCGGACAGTAACCGCTTCCCTGCTCCACGGAACTCCTCTCTGCAGATTCCGCAGATCTATCCACCACCCCAAAGAAAGCAGAGTCTGGGGTGATAGAGCGATCCCCGAACTCAGAGAAAGGACGTCTCTGTCCCAAACCTCCAAATCTGAAGCGGAAGGGCCTTTGAATGATACTGGGCCCATTCCACCCCAGGAATAGCGGCAGACATGAGACCCAGTACTGAATGGCCTGTCTCAAGACTTGACTGATGTGAGAGAAGCATCTAAACCCTCGACCTGATCAAGATAGCTTTCTGAAGGGACAACAGACACTCCTGGGATGTGGAGTCTAAAATCATCCCCAAGAAGCTGAACTTTTGTGTTGGGCACAAACTGGACTTTACTAGATTCATCTCCGATCCTAAACCATCCAGAAGCCATCTGGTCTCTGAGGATCTGAGAAGACCGGGCAATCAGATGGAAAATGTCTAGACAGGGAACAATAATCATATCCTTCTCCCTGACATGAGCCATCATCTCTGCTACAATCTTTGTGGAAACCCTCAGAGCGTGAGAGACGAAATGGAAGTGCCTGAAACTGGGCATGCAGGATTTCTGCCTCCAGCTGAACAGCTACCCCCCAAAAAACTCAGGAGACTGGGGTGGATGGGGACATGGTAATACACAACCCTCAGATCTAAAGTGTCCATAAAACAGTCTGGAAAGAGGCAGTTCAATGCCGACCTGATGGATTCCATCTGAAAATTCTTGTACACCAGAAAATGGTTCAGACCTTTTAAATTTATTATCGTACGAAAAGAACCCTTCGATTTTTTATTTTTTTTATCAGACAGCTGCTGCCAAGGCCAATAAGATAATGGGTTGCATCAAAAGAGGCATAGATGCATGTGATGAGAACATAGTCCTGCAACTTTACAAATCACTAGTCAGACCACACATGGAGTACTGTGTACAGTTCTGGGCTCCTGTGAACAAGGCAGACATAGCAGAGCTGGAGAGGGTTCAGAGGAGGGCAACTAAAGTAATAACTGGAATGGGTGGACTACAGTACCCAGAAAGATTATCAAAATTATGCTTATTCACTTTAGAAAAAAGACGACTGAGGGGAGATCTAATAACTATGTATAAATATATCAGGGGTCAGTACAGAGATCTCTCCCATCATCTATTTATCCCGAGGACTGTGACTGTGACGAGGGGACATCCTCTGCGTCTGGAGGAAAGAAGGTTTGTACACAAACATAGAAGAGCATTCTTTATGGTAAGAGCAGTGAGACTATGAGCCATTTATGAGGGAGTCGGATTGGGAGTCGGAGTCAAAAATGAGGAGTCAGAGTTGGAGTCGGGGCTTTGGCTTACCGACTCTACAGCCCTGCTGGGGGGGACGCGTTTCGCGCAGATCGTGCTCCCAGGGGATTCATCCGTGCTGCCTTTTTCTTCATATTATGGGAGTGTCTGGATTACGCAAATTTAGGGTGAGCTGTGCAAATAAAAAGTTGTGTGTGTGTGCCTGATACACAGCCACTAAAATATGGGACTGTCCTGCCATATCCAGGATAGTTGGGAGGTCTGGATAAGTTGTTGTCATTGAGGACTGCAGCTGAACATGTAGTCACTTTAAATATGGTGCTTGCTCATGAGCACAGCGGACGTCATAGACATTGGGAATCTGCAGTTTTATACACAGACATTTAACCCCTCAGATGCTGTGGTCAAATGAGTGTTGCTAATGCAAGAGTGATGCTCTCCCTCTGGTAACAGATACCTGGTAATAAAAACAGACTTCAAATATTACCCTTATGATAAATTCCCCCTTTATTCTTATTTATGTCAGTATTAAAACACAAGACAAACTATATAAACGTGGTATTGTTGTAATAGTACCAACCCGGAGAATGAAGGTCACAGGTCATTTTTAATGCATAGGAAACACCATAGAAACACGCAATTAGGTTTAACAGGAGAACAATAAGAAAAAATATTTTTCGTTAGGGCTCACGCACACGACCGGCGCCGGCCCGTGCCCGTATTGGGGCCCGCAATACCCGGCACCGGCCGTGTGCAGCCCAGATCACGGACCTATTCACTTCAATGGGTCCGCAATCACTGAGATGCAGAGCGGATCTGAACACCATAGAAGCACTAGGGTGTGCTTCCGTGGTGTTTCTGGCCATGCCTCCGCACCGCAAAAAAAGTAGCACATGCACTACTTTTTTTGCGGTGCGGACTGTCGGATGCGGAGCGCGGACCCCATTCAAATGAATGGGTCTGCGATCTGATTGCGGCGGCCCCACTGTCAGTGCCCATGTGATGCGGACTGCAAATTGCGGTCCACAGCACGGGCAATGAACACACATGAGCCCTTAATCAGACCTCAGGTCACAGCTCCAATCAGACCCCCAATGTTAATAAGACAGGCATAGACTCCTTCATTCAAAGTCAGCCAGCCAGCCAGCCAACAGGCAGGTATAAGCTCAAAAGCAGTCACTCAGCCAGACAGGCATAGACCCAAAGCCAGACAGGCATAGACCCAAAGCCAGACAGGCATAGACCCAAAGCCAGACAGGCATAGACCCAAAGCCAGACAGGCATAGACCCAAAGCCAGACAGGCATAGACCCAAAGCCAGACAGGCATAGACCCAAAGCCAGACAGGCATAGACGCACAAGCGTTCCGCCAAGCAGGCTGGGCGCACAGGCGGTCAACCATGCCTTAAAGAGGCTCTGTCACTAGGTTGTAACCTATGTATTTAAATACATAGGTTACAAGGCCTAGTGACAACTTTTAAAATCATACCTTTCATGCAGAGTTCAGCGCAGCGGTCGCGTAGAAATTTATACTTTAAAAAGTATGCAAATGAGCCATCGGAGCAGGCCTCTTTCCTCTGGAGCACCGCTCCTTCGCCGCCCCGCCCCCACCCCCCGGGCCCGAGGCACGTCCCCCGTCTCTAATCACGCCCCTTTCTGTATTTGATAGACAGCGCTAGACTGGTAAGTCTAGCGCTGAACTCTCGCGCATGCGCCCTAAAATTTTCCCAGCGCATGCGCAGTAGCGCTCGCAGTGTCTGCACTGCAAGCGCTGTCTTCTCTTCTGTGCATGCGCCGTCACTCCCGGGACTAGCGAAGTGACGGCGCGTGCGCAGAAGAGAAGACAGCGATTGCAGTGTAGACACTGCGAGCGCTACTGCACATGCGCCGGGAAAATTTTAGGGCGCATGCGCGAGAGTTCAGCGCTAGACTTACCAGTCTAGCGCTGTCTATCAAATACAGAAAGGGGCGTGATTAGAGACGGGGGACGTGCCTCGGGCCCGGGGGTGACGGCGCATGCGCAGAAGAGAAGACAGCGCTTGCAGTGCAGACACTGCGAGCGCTACTGCGCATGCGCTGGGAAAATTTTAGGGCGCATGCGCGAGAGTTCAGCGCTAGACTTACCAGTCTAGCGCTGTCTATCAAATACAGAAAGGGGCGTGATTAGAGACAGGGGACGTGCCTCGGGCCTGGGGGGGGCGGTGAAGGAGCGGTGCTTCAGAGGAAAGAGGCCACCCCCCCGGTGCTCCAATGGCTCATTTGCCTACTTTTTAAAGTTTAAATTTCTACGCGACCGCTGCGCAGAACTCTGCATGAAAGGTATGATTTTAAAAGTTGTCACTAGGCCTTGTAACTTATGTATTTAAATACATAGGTTACAACCTAGTGACAGAGCCTCTTTAATACCGTGAGGCAAACAACCAGGCCCTGAAGCCAAGAGGGCCCTGGAGCCGCGAGGCCGTCAACCGGGCCAAGGAGCCGCGAGGCCGTCAACCGGGCCAAGGAGCCGCGAGGCCGTCAACCGGGCCCTGGAGCCGCGAGGCCGTCAACCGGGCCCTGGAGCCGCGAGGCCGTCAACCGGGCCCTGGAGCCGCGAGGCCGTCCAGAATATCCAAAATTCAATTATCATAAGGTGTTCCTTGTTTTACAGCCCTGAGAGGCAGCATGCTCCAGGATCCATCTCTCTCTATGGTGCTGTCATGGGTGAAGGGAAAAAGTAGCGCATGAACTACTTTTTTGCGGTGCGGACCGTCGGATGCGGATCGCGGACCCCATTCAAATGAATGACCCCGAATCAGATCTCAGATAAGAGCCTCATGCCTCTCATCAGCCCCATTGCCTCTCATGTCAGCCCCCATGCCTCAGAGCATATAAAATAAATAAAACATTTATCTGCTGCTCCTCACTGCCGGCGCTCTTCATCCTCCTGCTGTCGGCTGTGCTGTGAACTGCCACACACAGCGGCATAATGGAAGCACTCATTAGTATTCGCCCCATAAGATGCAGGGACATTTTTCCTCCACTTTTGGGGGGGAAAAGATGACAATTACTCTTACCCAGGGGCTGGCTGGCAAATTTTAGCCTGGGGGGCAAGCACACAGCACTGGCCCATGTGTAGCGGCCCACCCTTAACCTGTTTAACTCCGCCTACCATAAAGCCGGTATAGGTAAATGGGCTTTAAATGGTTAAAAGGCGGCAGCTAGTTGTGTTTTCATGTTGGATCCCAGATACAGAACATGGCTGAGTCTGTAGCAACAGCCTGATCATTAGAGGGACCAGATTTACCAACCCCTGAGCTTAAGAGACTCCATTGAGTACAATGGGGTATGCTCAGGATGCTGCTCTTTTACCGGACAAAAAGGTCTTGCATGCAGAACTTTTCTGCCCGGTCTTTTTAACAGAATCTGTGACCCAAACGCAAATGTGAATGGATAGTATTAGACGTATAGCATCAGATGTCTGTTTAACACAAATACAGAGCAAGAACCAAGATCACTACATACACACAGCACCAGAACCAAACCTAGAAGTCAAACACAGAACCAGAACCAAGTTCACTGCATGAATACAACACCAGAACCAGGCCCATAAGTCAAATACAGCAACAAAATCAACAAGAAATATAGCACCATAACTAAACCTATAAGTCAAATACAGAACCAGAACCAAGTTTACTACATAAATACAGCACCAGAACCAAACCCATAAGTCAAATACAGCACCAGAACCTAGTTCAATACACAAATACAGCACCAGAACCAATTTCTCTACATAAATACAGCACCATAACCAAGTTCTCTACATAAATACATCACCAGAACCAAGTTCTCTACATAAATACATCACCAGAACCAAGTTCTCTACATAAATACAGCATCAGAACCAAGTTCAATACATAAATACATCACCAGAACCAAGTTCAATACATAAATACAGCACCAGAACCAAGTTCTGTACATAAATACAGCACCAGAACCAAGTTCAATACATAAATACATTACTAGATTTTAAATGTTTAGTACAGATACCATCTGAGTAGTCAGGTCAGCCCTCGCCATATGAAACTACAGCTCCCAGTATGGCCTGAACAAGTGTAAAGGGATGCTGGGAGTTATTGCGCAAAACAGCATGCTACCACCCATCATCAGCTGTAGATCATCCAGGTGACTACAGCTCCCATCATACACAGTCAGTAGCAGAATAATCATTTCCATTTAGTGACTTACAGGTGACGTCTCCTCCTTCCCCATCTGGTTCAGACCACCATGACGACTCCTCCCATCCACAATGCAGCTTTGCAGATTTTGCCGAGAAGATCTCTTCAGCTTCACGCTTTACCAACACATTGGCACCCTGCATACTGACACAAACTCATCTTAGTGCCACATTCTGTGCCCTGAATATAACAGCAGCATTAGTGCTACACACAGGGCCCCCAATAGTAGTGCCACATGCTCTGTGCCCTCTGTATATAGTGCCACATACTCTGTGCCCTCTGTATACAGTGCCATATGCCCTCTGTATATAGTGCCACATGCTCTGTGCCCTCTGTATATAGTGCCACATACTCTGTGCCCTCTGTATATAGTGCCACATACTCTGTGCCCTCTGTATATAGTGCCACATACTCTGTGCCCTCTGTATACAATGTCATATGCCCTGTGCCCTCTATATATATAGTGCCACATACTCTGTGCCCTCTGTATACAGTGCCATATGCCCTTTACCCTCTGTATATACTGCCACATGCTCTGTGTCCTCTGTTTATATTGCCACATGCTTTGTGCCCTCTGTATATAGTGTCATATGCCCTGTGCCCTCTGTTTATAGTGCCACATGCTCTGTGCCCTCTGTATATAGTGCCACACACAGTGCCCCTAATGCTAGTGCCACATGCTTGGTGCCCCTTATAAAACGTGCCTCTTATATGTGCCCCTTTCTGTATAGTGCCCTTTCAGTGTGCCCCCTTTATGTATTGTGCCTCTTGCAGTATATGTGCCCATTTGTGTATAGTGCCTCTTCTGAGTGCCCCTGAATACAGCATACACACACTATATTATAATACTCGGTAAAAGCTAGAATGCAGTGGGTAAGACGTCACTGGCTACAAGTTGCTAACGGTCACATGACAAGCTAGATGCAATGGGTATATAGAGTATATACAGCAGTTTATATAATATATCATATATATATATATATATATATAATATAGTGTATATCTATACACACTGCATCTATTATACCTCGTACCTAACATATCAGTACACTGCTGTATATACTATATATCTGTACACACTGTATCTATTATACCTCATATATCAGTACACTGCTGTATATACTATACACTCACCGGCCACTTTATTAGGTACACCATGCTAGTAACGGGTTGGACCCCCTTTTGCCTTCAGAACTGCCTCAATTCTTCGTGGCATAGATTCAACAAGGTGCTGGAAGCATTCCTCAGAGATTTTGGTCCATATTGACATGATGGCATCACACAGTTGCCGCAGATTTGTCGGCTGCACATCCATGATGCGAATCTCCCGTTCCACCACATCCCAAAGATGCTCTATTGGATTGAGATCTGGTGACTGTGGAGGCCATTTGAGTACAGTGAATTCATTGTCATGTTCAAGAAACCAGTCTGAGATGATTCCAGCTTTATGACATGGCGCATTATCCTGCTGAAAGTAGCCATCAGATGTTGGGTACATTGTGGTCATAAAGGGATGGACATGGTCAGCAACAATACTCAGGTAGGCTGTGGCGTTGCAACGATGCTCAATTGGTACCAAGGGGCCCAAAGAGTGCCAAGAAAATATTCCCCACACCATGACACCACCACCACCAGCTTGAACCGTTGATACAAGGCAGGATGGATCCATGCTTTCATGTTGTTGACGCCAAATTCTGACCCTACCATCCGAATGTCGCAGCAGAAATCGAGACTCATCAGACCAGGCAACGTTTTTCCAATCTTCTACTGTCCAGTTTCGATGAGCTTGTGCAAATTGTAGCCTCAGTTTCCTGTTCTTAGCTGAAAGGAGTGGCACCCGGTGTGGTCTTCTGCTGCTGTAGCCCATCTGCCTCAAAGTTCGACGTACTGTGCGTTCAGAGATGCTCTTCTGCCTACCTTGGTTGTAACGGGTGGCAATTTGAGTCACTGTTGCCTTTCTATCAGCTCAAAGCAGTTTGCCCATTCTCCTATGACCTCTGGCATCAACAAGGCATTTCCGCCCACAGAACTGCCGCTCACTGGATGTTTTTTCTTTTTCGGACCATTCTCTGTAAACCCTAGAGATGGTTGTGCGTGAAAATCCCAGTAGATCCGCAGTTTCTGAAATACTCAGACCAGCCCTTCTGGCACCAACAACCATGCCACGTTCAAAGGCACTCAAATCACCTTTCTTCCCCATACTGATGCTCGGTTTGAACTGCAGGAGATTGTCTTGACCATGTCTACATGCCTAAATGCACTGAGTTGCCGCCATGTGATTGGCTGATTAGAAATTAAGTGTTAACGAGCAGTTGGACAGGTGTACCTAATAAAGTGGCCGGTGAGTGTATATCTGTACACACTGCATCTATTATACCTCGTACCTCACATATCAGTACACTGCTGTATATACTATATATCTGTACACACTGCATCTATTATACCTCACATATCAGTACACTGCTGTATATACTATATATCTGTACACACTACATCTATTATACCTCATACCTCACATATCAGTACACTGCTGTATATATATCTGTACACACTGCATCTATTATACTTTTATAATACATGCAGTATATACAGATATATAGCATATACAGCAGTGTACTGATATGTGAAGTATGACGTATATTAGATGCAGTGTGTACAGATATATAGTATATACAGCAGTGTACTGATATGTGAAGTATGACATATATTAGATGCAGTGTGTACAGATATATAGTATATACAGCAGTGTACTGATATGTGAAGTATGACGTATATTAGATGCAGTGTGTACAGATATATAGTATATACAGCAGTGTACTGATATGTGAAGTATGACGTATATTAGATGCAGTGTGTACAGATATATAGTATATACAGCAGTGTACTGATATGTGAGGTATAATAGATGCAGTGTGTACAGATATATAGTATATACAGCAGTGTACTGATATGTGAGGTATGAAGTATAATAGATGCAGTGTGTACAGATATATAGTATATACAGCAGTGTACTGATATGTGAGGTACGAGGTATAATAGATGTAGTGTGTACAGATATATAGTATATACAGCAGTGTACTGATATGTGAGGTATGAGATAATAGATGCAGTGTGTACAGATATATAGTATATACAGCAGTGTACTGATATGTGAGGTGTGATGTACAGTATAAGTTACACCTTGTATCTCACATATCAGCACACTGCATTGTATACTATATACCTGTACACACTACATCTATTATACCTCACATATCAGTACACTGCTGTATATACTATATACGTTTACCCACTGCATCTATTATACCTTGTACCTGACGTATCAGTACTCTGTGTGTATATGTCAGGTGTGAGGTATAAAAGATGCAGTGTGTACAGATATATGTGGACAGTCATATATTATGGTCACTGTGTTAGAGTTAAGGGCCAGTATTGGGGTTAGGGGTCAGTATTAGGGATAGGCGTAGTATTAGCATAAAGCTACATTCAGACGACCAAAAGTGTTTTGCAGTCCCCAAATTGTGGATCACACAAAACACATATACTGGCCTTGTGCGTTCCACATTTTGCGGAATGCACAGTGCCAGCCCTATATAGAAATGCCTATTCTTGCGGACAAGAATAGGGCATATGCACTATATTTTTTGGGGGGGGAACGGAACTACGTATGCGGACAGTACATGGTGTGGTGTCCGCATCTTTTGCGGCCCCATTGAAATGAATGGGTCCGCACCCGTTCGGCAAAATTGTGGAACGGATTCAGACTTAGAAATACGGTCGTCTGAATACGGTTGTCTGAATGCACCCTTAGGGCCAGTATTAGAATTAGGGTCAGTATCAGTTAGGGGCCAGTACTGGGGTTAGAGGCAGCGTTAGGGTACATTCAAACAACCGTATTTCCATTCACTTAAAAGGGGCCGCAAATCCTAAGTTCCGTTCCGCAAGCCCTGCAAAAAAAGATAGAGTATGTCCTATCCTTGACCGCAATCGCAGACAAGAACAGGCATTTCTATTATAGGGCTGGGCATGTGTGTTCCACAAAATGTGGAATGCACACGGCCAGTATCCGTGTTTTGTGGATCCGCAAAGCTACTTTCACACTTGCGTCAGCAGGATCCGTTTGTGAGATCCGTCACAGGCTCTCACAAACGGTCCTGAACTGATCAGTTTTTCCTTAATGCATTCTGAATGGATAAGGATCCGTTCAAAATGCATCAGTTTGCCTCCGTTACGTCTCCATTCCGCTCTGACAGCGTTTTGGTATCCGCTTGACTGAGCAGAATGGAAACAGATCCGTCATGACTACAATGTAAGTCAATGGTAACGGATCCGTTTACTCATGCACAATAGTAAACGGATCCGTCCCCCACTGACTTTCAATGGAGTTCTGAACGGATCCGTCTCTGCTATGTAAAAGATAATACAAACGGATCCATTCAGAACGGATGCAGACGGTTGTATTATCAGGACGGATCCGTTTATGAGAGCCTGGACAGATCTCACAAACGGATCCTGCTGACGCAAGTGTGAAAGTAGCCTTAGGGGTGCGACAGGGCCAGTATTAGGGGTCAGTACTAGGGGGTAAGGGGCTAGTATCAGGGTTAGGGGTCCAAGGTTAGAGGTCAGTACTAGGGTAGGGGTCAGGGGCCAAAATAAGTGGTCAGCGGCCAGTACTAGGATTAGGAGTCAGGCAGGGCCAGTATTAGGGGTCAGGGGCCTATATTAGGGTTATAAGTTAATGCAGGCCAGTATTAGGGGTCAGGGGCCTATATTAGGGTTATAAGTTAATGCAGGTCAGTATTAGAGGTCAGGGGCCAGTACTAGGGTTAGGGGTCAGGCAGGGTCAGTATTAGGGGTCAGGCAGGGGCCAGTACTAGGGTTAGGGGTTAGGCAGGGTCAGTATTAGGGGTCAGGCAGGGGCCAGTATTAGGGTCAGGGGTAAGGCAGGGTGGTCAGTACTAGGTGGGCAGGGGCCAGTATTAAGGTTAGGGTAAGGCAGTATGGGGGGGTCAGTATAGGGAGGCAGGGGGCAGTATTAGGTTAAGGGGAGCATGTAGGGAGAGGGCAGTTAATACTCACCTGTCCAGGCGCGGTCCCATGATGCAGACCCGGCCTCTTCTGGCGGGTCTGCTCCTGAGGAACGTCGCAGGCGGCGCGATAACGTCATCGCGCCGCCTACGTCACATCAGTGCGCCGGCCACCGGGAGTAGCGGAGCAGGGAACCAGAGGTTCCCTGCTCCGCCTGCGCTGGCTGTTACTGGCACAATTGTATCTGCATCTAGTGGATGCAGATACAATTGAGTTCAGGAGCCACGGCGGCCCTGACATACACCGGCCCGGGGGGCATCTGCCCTCCTGCCCAGCCCGCCCCTGCGGGTAATTTGATTTCCCAAAGCCTCCACAACGGCACTGACAGGAGCTTGAACTCGCCTCCAGAGGACAGGAAACAACAGCGGAAGCCAAAATAAAAGAACTCCTCCTGCATACCACTTCAGTTAATAACCGAGAACCGAAGACAGAAAATACACATGCAAGATATAGAACAAATACAACAAGACCATAACGAAAAAATTATATGAAAAAAATAAAATAAAATTGAGATGGGTCGTTGATCCAGGGAGTTATTCTGATTGCCTGACTGGAGTCGGGAAGGAATTTTTCCCCCTAAAGTGAGGAAAATTGGCTTCTACCTCACAGGGGTTTTTTTTGCCTTCCCCTGGATCAACTTGTAGGAAAACAGGCTGAACTGGATGGACAGATGTCTTTTTTCGGCCTTACAAACTATGTTACTATGTTAAAATTAAATTATATACTAGCTGAAGGACCCAGCTTCGCCCGGGTATATTTGATCTATTTCATTTAATGTTTGTGTGTGTGACGTAAAAAAAAATATCAAGAGTGACCTCTACAGCAGCCCGCCCCTTATAACTGTGACCTCCACAGCAGCTAGAGTGGCCACTGTCTTCACCCCAGAAAGCCAGACCTCACCGGCCATTCCCCCAAACGTGAAACAGTGCCCTTGGTTACCATGAAGACACACCAATAAACATGAGGCCACGCCCCCTGGCTCCATGAAGACACGGAGGAGAAGCTGCCTGAGCGTGAGCTACTGAAAGGGTGGACATCCCTACGTCCATCGAGGCACTGTGCTGGACTGAGGACAGGGAGCCAGAAAACCGGACTGTCCAGCCTAAAGCCGGACAACTGGCCACCCTAACATCAGCCTGCCCCTAGGGTGGCCAGAGGTCCAGTTTTAGGCTGGACAGTCTGGCTTTCAGACTCTCTGTCCACTGTCTGGCACAGTGCCTGGACAGACACAGGGATGTCTACCGTTTGAGTAGCTCACGCTCAGACAGCTTCTCCTCCGTGTCTTCATGGAACCAGGGGGCGTGGCCTCATGTTTAGGGGTGTGGCTTCATGGGGACCGGTGGCACAGATTCACGTTAGGGGAAGGCTGGACATTCTGGCTTTTCAGACTACCTGTCCTCTGTCATGCGCAGGGCCGGGATGGACACAGGGGGTGTGGCCTCTTGTTTAGGGGTGTGGCTTTATGGGGACCGGTGGCACGGCTTCATGTTGGGGTAAGGCTGGACATTCTGGCTTTCAGACTCCCTGTCCTCTGTCATGCGCAGCGCCTGGATGGACACACGGATGTCCTTTTAAACAGCTCACTCTCAGACAGCAGCACTGTGCTGTCTGAGCATGAGCTGCAGGGAGAAAGTCACACTCCCTCCCACCCCTGCAGCTGACAGAAGTTGATTTTTACCTTCATTTTTTCAATCCCGGTCAGATGCGGAGTTGAAGGGGCGTGGCCCTAGAAACCTGGTGTGTGTGTGGAGACTAACTGCCTGGGAGCTTCTATTGGCTGATAAGGGTCATGTGACCAGGCTGCTATTGGCCAATGCATTTATTGGGAATATCTCAGGAACGGTACGTCCTGGAGAGTTGAAAACTGTTCTAAAACCTTCCCGGACACCTGATGAACGTGTGCCAAATTTTGTGATTGTAGCTGCAGCGGTGCGGATTCCTTTAGCGGACATACACACACACACTCAGCTTTATATAATATATATATATATATATATATATATATATATATATATATATATATACACACATACATATATACACATACATATATACACACACACTTTTTTTGGGGGGGGGACCCCAGTGCCGTTGTGGAGGCTTCGGGAAATCAAATTACCGGTAAGAGTTATTGTCATCTTTCTCTAACATCTCCACAACGGCACTGACAGGAGAAATAACAGAGATACATATTAGGGCGGGACTACGGCAGATAAAACTTTGCGCCCAAAAGCCATATCCTGGTTAGACATAACATCTAATTTATAACGTTTGAAGAAGGTCATGGGATTTGACCATGTACCTATCCTGCAAATCTGTTCTATAGAGGCCACACCTCGTTCTGCCCATGAGGCGGACAAAGCCCTAGTAGAGTGGGCTCTCAATCCCACAGGGGGAGATCTTTTCATTTCTTTGTAGCACAGGAGAATGGTAGATTTTATCCAACGGGCAACAGAGGCCTTTGATGCCCTTGCACCCCTGTTTTTACCCTGAAATTGAACAAGTAACCGGTCAGAATTTCTGAAGGACTATGTAGCTTCAAGGTATGTTAAAAGGCACCATCTGACATCAAGGTTATGGAATTTTTTCTCCTGCTGAGATGATGGTGAAGAACAGGTAATACTACTTCTTGCTGGCAGTGAAATTTTGATACCATTTTGGGAAGGAAGGCAGGAGAATGTTGAAGAATAATTCAGTCATCCAGGATGGTTAGGTAGGGAGGATTGCATGAAAAAGCTTGAATTTCCCCTATTCTCCTGGCTGTGGTGATGGCAATTAGAAATGTAGTTTTAAAGAGTAACAACCTAATGGATAAATCTGAAATGGGCTCAAAAGGCTCGGACATAAGAGCTGACAAAACCACAAGGGGAACTTTTATCTGGTAAGGGGGCCATAATCTACTAGTACCTTTAAGAAATCTAATAATCAAAGGATTTTCAACCAGTTTAGTATCCAGAAAAGCACTGAGGGCGGATACCTGGACTTTTAAGGTGCTAGTCCTAAGTCCCTTATCAAACCCTGCTTGAAGGAATTCTAAAAGCAACCCTACAACTATGGAGTTTGTAGGATTCCAACAGGTATCTGCAAAAGACAGAAACGTCTTCCAGATACGAACATAAAATTTAGAGGTAATTTTTTTCCTGCTGTGCAATAAAGTTGAAATTACCGCATCTGACAACCCTTTCTTTTTTTAACAATCCCCACTCAACATCCAGGCTGTTAAATGAAGATGCTGGATCTTCAGGTGGAGGGTAGGCCCTTGATGAAGCAGATCTGGAATCTGAGGTAACGTCCAAGCCTCCCCTATGGAGAGAGACTGGAGTAGGGGAAACCAGGACCTTTTTGGCCAGAATGGTGCTATGAAGATGACTTGAGCTTTCTCCTCCTTTATCTTTAGAAGAGCTTTCGGGATTAAAGAGAATGGGGGAAACGCATAAAGGAGCCCCCTAGGCCAGAGTTTGGATAGGGCGTCCACATTTTCCAGGCCGTCCTGGGGACATACGTAGAGGAAATTGTTCACTTTCTTGTTTTGCTTTGAGGCAAATAGGTCCCAGACTGGAAGACCCCATTTTCTTGAGATCTGGAGGAAGACTTCTTTCAAGGACCACTCTCTTTCCCTGATTGTCTGTCTGCTGAGGAAATCGGCCAAGATATTTTCCTCCCCCTTCAGATGTACCGCCGATAGAGATTTTAAGTTTTCCTCTCCCTAGCTGAAGATTCGACTGGCAACTGCTGCAAGGGTCCTGCTCTTCGTTCCCCCTTGGCGGTTTAAATAGGCTACCGTAATGGCATTGTCCGAAAAGATCTTTACGTGGTGATTTTGGACTACTGGACATAATTTTTTTTAAAGCTTGAAGAACCGCACACAGCTCTCTTAGGTTCGAAGAAGAGGCCGCCAACTGGGGGCTCCAAGTACCCTGAACCATGTAGTCCAGAGCATGTGCTCCCCACCCCTGGCTGCTTGCATCAGTGGTGATGGTTATGAGATTTTCTGGTCGCCACTGGACTCCTGATCTCAGGTTCCTTGTTAACATCCACCAACACAGTGAATTTTTCACAGCCTGAGGCATTTTTACTCTTTTCTCCAATGAGTTCTGCCTTCTGTCCCAGGTTGAGAGGAGGAAGCTCTGAAGAACCCGGGTATGAGCCTGGGCCCAGTTGACTGAAGAGATAGTTGAAGTCAGAAGGCCCAGGAGTCGCATGATTTCCCTGATAGTTGCTGACTTCTTTGCACAAAACAGAGATATCACATTCTTTAAGTTTTCCAGCTTTTCCGGGGGTAGGAAAGAGCAACGAAGGTGGGTGTCTAATAAAACTCCCAAAAAAAAAAAACTTTCTGTTGGCTAGGAACTGTTGGGGGAGATCTAACGTGACCTCAACCCTTTGTCCACCTCTGTCCTAATTGATGTACTGAGTGCATGCAGGAAGAAATATACCAGAATACAAGGCTCGGGTATGAAATCCTCCCTCAGTAGGGTAGGAGCGCAATGACTGCTTTATTAGGCATACAGCGAGTTTTATCATACACAAAATATAGGTGGGCAGCTTAAAGGGTGATAAGGCACCAGGTTCCTCGTTAATTGGTCAATCCTCATGTGGGCTGAGGTTCCCATGGGAACTTCTCCTTGCATTCCAGGGCGGTGTACAGGATGCAGGCGCCATCTTGAAGCTTTGATATATATATATATATATATATATATATATATATATATAGTTCACTATAAGGTTAAATAATGTTTTCCTAATATCTACTCAATACCCCCACAGAACTAGACTTGATTTCTCTACATTGATCATCCAACCTAATTTTTCTAACGTCTGGCTTAGGATTTAGAAGTGGTCTAGCAACCGTACTTCTGAGTCTGCTGCAATCAACAAGTCGTCCAGGTAAGGTATTACCAGAATGCTTTTTTGATGGAGAGCTCCTATTACTTCTGCCATAATTTTTGTGAATACCCGCGGAGCACTTGAGAGAAAATGGCAGAGAGAAAATGGCGCCTGATACTGGAAATGGCAAAGCTGATTGTTTATATAAACAGCAAACCTGAGATATTTTTGACTGTCGGCATGGATGGGAACATGGTAATATGCATCGGCAAGGTCAACTGTTATCAGGAAGTAATCTTGAAACAATAGATTTACTGTAGATCTGACTGTTTCCATTTTGAATTTTTCGTAGCGGACAAACTGGTTCAGGTATTTCAAATTGAAGATGGTTCTGTATTTCCCATTCGTTTTTTTTACAAGAAAGAGAAGAATAAATTCCTTGATTCTTTTGACGCTCTGGAACCTGAATGATCACTTTCTTTTCTAGTAAGGTCAACACTTCTGATTCTAAAGCAGTTTGCTTGATAGGATCTGGAAGGATCTTGCTGATCATGAACCTTGTAGGGGGAACAGAGCGTAGATCGATTTTGTAGCCAGATGATATCAGATCTAATACCCAGGGAGAGGTGACAACAGACTCCTAGGCTTGAAGGAACCGCATCAGCCTGCCCCCTACTGGGTACCTGGTGTCATTGTGGCTTCTTGGAAGAGGATTCGGGAATAAACAAAAATCCCATACCTCTACCTCTTGAAGACTGCCATCTGTTAGAGGAGTCTTTTTTCATCTGGACCTCCCTAAATTTACCCTGGCCACGAAAATGTTTTCATTGCTGGTAACCTCGGGACTCAGACGGAAAGCCCTTCTTTTTATCCGAGGCCTTGTCCAAGATATCATCTAATGCTGATCCAAATAGCCTATCTCCCTCACAAGGAATTGAGCAGAGACGGCTTTTTGAACCAGCATCCCCAGACCAGGACCTAAGCCAGATGGCTCTACGGGTGGCATTGGACAAGGCCATAGTTCGAGCAGAGAGCTTAACTAGGTCAGCAGAGGAATCCGCAAGGAAATTAGATGCTTGTTTTAACATAGGAAGAGAGGCCACAATCTCTTCCCTAGGGGTGCCTGCTGTAAGATCATTTTCCAGCTGATTTATCCATACAGATAAAGACCTTGCAGTACAGGTGGCGGCAATTGCTGGCCTGAACATAGCCGCTCCAGACTCCCAAGTCTTTTTCAGAAGACCTTCACATTTTTTGTCTATCGGGATTAAGAGACCCATATCTTCAAATGGGAGCTACAGGGGCGTCGATCTTAGGGGCTTCGTCTCACAATCTGTTTCAGCAAAAGGATATTTCCTTTTGAATGCTCTAGAAACAGCTGGTCTTTTTTCAGAATCTTTCCATTCTCTGGATATAATTTTTTTAATGTCCTCATGAACCGGAAAGACACGTCTTTTTTTATCACCTAGACCCTGAAACATTTGGTCTTGGATGGACAACGGCTCTTTAATGTCCTCCAATCTCATGGTTGCTCGGACAGTTTTAAGGAGAGATTCAGTGTCCTCCGGAGAACAGAGCGGCTGACCTGAGCCATCTTCGGAAGAGTCTGAATCGGCAGAAAACAGTTCTCCCTCATCAAAATCTGTCATATCAGGGAGCGGATCAATAGATTTAGAGGAGGACGGCCGGGAAGAGACAGGAGCCATATGCAAGTCAATGGCGGAGTTAACTTCATCTCTTATAAGAACCCTTAAAGGGGTTGTCCAAGTTATGAAAAAAATATATATATAGCACTGTAAATCTGATGGGCAGCAATATATAACTAAGTTTAGCAAGTTTTAGGCAAAAAAAAAAATCTATATTTCCTCATTTCCCTGGTTCTCTTCTGGCCTTTGTTTACATGCAATAACAACAATCTCAGCCCCTCCCCACTTCTCTACAAAGGCAGTGAATACAAGTGCTGAGTGACATGTCTGCCTGCTAGAATACTCAGCAGCATGTTGTATGTGTAGGACTACAAGTCCCAGCTGTACAATGACACTGCTGATACACACAGGAAATTCTCCCTACCTGTTCTTGTACAATACAATTCTTCTATAGCTCCTTGCCCAGCATTTGTCTCATCTAACTGCTGCAGCTATTTGTTGTAAAGCCTTGAGCCCTCAGTGTGTTCTGGCTGAAGGGGTTAATGTTTTATCTGAAGGAATCCAGGGAGAGAGCAGATAGCAGCCTGGCAAAGAAAAGGGGCGTGTCCAGTGACGTCTGGTGTACAGACTGTTATCTGAACTCTGAGGCTTGTGCAGAAACATCACAGACCAGGGAGATAAGCTGACATCACAGGTCATGTGACCCTCAGTCAACTCTGAGAAACCAGCAGCTTTAGAAACATAAAGTATATGGGAAAGTTGTTATACCTGACAAGTTAGAAACATATAAAGAACAAAAAAATAACTTGGACAACCCCTTTAAGTTATCCAAAAAGTAGGGGGATTCTTTGGCCACAATTTTTTCCGTGCAACGGGTACAGAGCGGCATTTTGATGGAAGGAGGGAGCGTCTTCCTGCACATGCCACACTTTTTCTTAGATGAAACACCACCCGAAGTCTTCACAGGTGCATCCCTCACCTAGGGAGTTATATAACAGAAGGTAAGGACCCCCCATAAAACCACTTTAACTGGGGCCTGCACCGACACCCGGGTGGTGAATCTGGAGAATAGCGAGCATACATGGAGGAGGTCACTTACTGGGCTGAGGGCTTTGCAGGGATCCGTAGGTCTGCGCGCATCTTCAGTGGAGGACATTCTGGATGGAGAGGTGCATAACACCTGTAACAGAGGCCACAGAGGGATTTTAACTCCTGGCCCCCGCCATCTACAGGCTCTGCCCCCACGCCATCCGAACGTGCTGCCCGAACTTCCGGTGTCCTGAAACTTCTATATCCTTTAGACACCGGAAGTCACGTGACTGAAGTCCCGCCCCGGAAGTGGGGCACAAACGCGCGCCCTGGGAGCCTCCAGCCCAAGAGCTCCCCCTGCCATGGCCAACAGCCAGATCCCGTTCGCCGCAGCAGAACAGCCTGGGGATGCCCAGCGCGGGACTTACTCCTGAGGGACAGAGAGGGAGAGCCCACGCTCCACCCGGCATCTCTGTCCCCTGCCCAGCCCTCCCGGATGGGGTGAGCTCCAGGCTGGGAGTTCATACAAATAGCCAAAGGCACTGGCAGGCTTCCACCCTGTCCAGAGGGACAGGAAACAACAACTGACATGGTATGGAGGAGTCGTCCTTTTATTTTGGATTCCGCTGTTCTTTCCTATCCTCTGGAGTCGGGTTCTAGCTCCTGTCAGTGCCGTTGTGGAGGTGTTAGGGAAAAAATCCGTCTTATAGGGCGAAAAATACGGTACATATTTTTCCCCAATGTCCCCCCATTTGCGATTTTTTTTTTTAACTTCCCACTAAATCGTATGCAATATAAAATGGTGGCAACAGAATGAACAACTTGTCCTGCAAAAAACTAGCACTCATACGGCTATGTAAACAGAAAAATAAAAATGTTATGGCTCCGAAGGCAGTGAGCGAAAAATGGCTCAAGGGGTTAACGAGGCACCAAATTTAAGAAAAAAGCAACACAAATTATGGCAACACAGACTCCTGCAAAACTAGCGTTCAAAATCACAAATAATATGTAGTAGACTGCTGGAGTTGAGATGTTGGTCCAAAGAGATAATCAATTGGCATTCTGGAAGGCAGATGTGTAGCTGGGCTTTCCTGCACCTAGGGAAAGGATTCAGAATGGGGACCCCCTTCTTACTTTCTAACTTTAGTAAAGCAGAAAGAGGGACCATATCAGCAATTTTTTTTAATACTAAACCACACCTCTAACTCCTTCCAAAGCATAACTATATCCAATCCCACCCAGTCCCCTTAGGGTTATGGTGAGTAGCTTAAAATGTAATATTTAATAAAATCCTTACAAATATTTTTATACCTGTTTTAGGCATAAAAAAGTTGCAAGCCCCGTTTTTGCAACTATTTAGGAGTGGCGAGTGCATAATGGGGGCCTGGAATGGAGTCAGGAGCCTGTGTAGTTCTTACTCCAGGAGCACTGACTGACGGACGGGCATCTAATTCATGAATTAGGCTAATCCTCCGTAAGTGCAGAGGGGGAACAAAGTTCCACGCAAAAATCCAGTCTTTGTAAATGATCCCCAAAATATGCCTATAATTAACAACAGGTCGTTGTGGTGAAAAAGCAAAAAGAATAACCACATAGGCAGGGGATGGTAACTGTCCCTGGTAAATACCAACAAGGGGCGCTGTGCTGGCCCTGTGAGACTGAGCCATCCCAATGTATAACAGGGTAATCTAAGGCATTGCTTTCACCTTAGTGCTGATACACAGTATTAATGCCCACACTGCGCCCCCCTCACATTAGTTATGCCCATACTGCACCCCCTCACAATAGTAATGCCCACAAAGTTCCCCCCCCAGCACTTATATCCACATTGTGCTCAGTCACAGTAGTTATGCCCACATTGTGCCCTTCACAATAGTAATAGCTACACTGTATGCCCTCACAGTAGTTATGCCCACACTGTGCCCCCTCACAGTAGTAATATCCACATTGTGCATCCTCACAGTAGTTATGCCCATATGGTGAATCCTCACAGTATTATGCCCACACTGTGCCCCGCTCACAATAGTAATGTCAACACTGTGCCCCCCTCACAGTAATAATGCCCTCATTGTGCCCCCTCCAGCTCCATTAAAAGGGGTTCTGCGGCTGTTTATCTGCGGTTGTGATCGGTGGGGGTCCGACACCCAGGACCCCTGCCGATCAGCTGTCTGAGAAGGCAACGGCGCTCCAGGAGCACCGCGGCCTTCTCTGTGTTTTCCTCAGGCCCAGTGACGTCACAACTACTATCACTGGCCTGGGCGCGGCTAAGCTCCATTCATGTGAACAGAGCTTAGCCCCGCCCAGGCCAGTGATACTAGTCGTGACGTCACTGGGCCTGAGGAATACACAGAGAAGGCCGCGGCGCTCCAGCAGCGCCGCTGCCTTCTCAAACAGCTGATCGGCAGGGGTCCCGGGTGTCGGCCCCCCGCCGATCAGATGCTGATGATCTATCCAGAGGATAGATCATCAGTTTTAAACAACTGCAGAACCCCTTTAATAAAGTAAAAAAAAAAATATCGAGCATTCCTTAAAAGACGGCTGGTTCTCGGCCTGCAAAGATCCTCTCATACAGCCCAGCATCACAATGTGTGGCCTGCTGGTGAGCGGACTAGCCAGGTGAACGGTGAAGCAGGGAGCAGACAGCATCACCATATAAATCAACTGCTCTGGCGCACCCTCAACCCTCTGCGTCCTGGGCATGTGCCCCACTGTCACCCCCCCCCCCCCCATTCCCCATAGACCCGAAGTCGATTTGTTCAAATAATTTTAATGCGGTTTCCATATAGCATTAAAATGTATTGGCTCCATGGAGCCAAAGTTCGTCTCACTTGAAATCGTGCAATCCTTTGTTGAATTACTACTGTTTGCACATCTGCATATTTAAAAATAATTTAAAATAGCAATCCGAACTTAGCTTTGGTACTGGCTTGGCAACTCGGTATCAAAGCCCACTACGGATTCCTATTTTAAATTGTTTTAAACACTCAGATGTGAATACACCGAAGTCCCACGCAATTTCAGGCAAGATGAACTTTGGCTCCACAGAGCAAATACATTTTAAAGGGGTATTCTCATTTTAGACAATGGGGGCATATTGAGATCGGAGGGAGGAGCGCTGTGCCTGGAGGACCCCAGGTTTCCCAGGGTCCGGACACCACCAGGCGCAGCTCCCCCGCTGCTCCCATAGAAATGAATGGGAGTGCACCACGCATGCGCGGCCACCGCTCCCATTCATTTCTATGTAGCCGACAGAAATAGCCGAGTCAGGCCCCATAGAAATGAATGGAGTGTGGCTGCGCATGTGCAATGCGCCCTCCTTTACTTTGGGGGCTCCGTTCTCGATATAGGTGCGGGTCCCAGCGGTGGGACCCACATCAATAAGTCATTGGGGGCATATCCTAGCAATATGCCCCCATTGTCTAAGATGAGAATAACCGTAATTGTATGGAAAAAGCATTAAAATCTAAGTATTTTAACGAATTGACTTCGGATCTATGATACGTGGGTCGATTCAATCAAGCCTAAAAGGGATCAGCACTCACTTTTATTATGCAAAACCATCTTCACTTTATCGCCATAAATAAAATACAGGCAGATGTGACGCATTTTGGGTAATCAGAGTTTTTTCAAAAAGTGAGTGCTGTTGCATTTATTATGCATGGTCATGCCATAGGTACAAACAAAATCTGACCGAAGTACAACTGAAGTTTACTGGACTTCACAAAGCTAAGTACCTGCTGATACACCAGAGGTCCTGCTACTTACTCCAACCACCCACCGGATCCTACGTGCAATACCACTACAACTAATCCTTCATGTGTAGAATATTTCTCTTGAGACTCTCTACATTACTAAGAGAACTGTTGCTACTAAAAGGACATTAGAACATGTGCATCCTTCTTACCCTAGCGTCTCAGCACAAGCGTCACTTTTTCCTCTGAGCATGCGTGGTTTACCCGTCGCGCTCGGGATCATTTCAAGTTCCTCCAGAACGGGTCACTACACAGAGGAGAGCGCATGCGCAGCAGAGCGGAACTGAAAGGGTATTTCACGCAGGCGTGGTTTCTTTCTGTCACATTGACGTCTTTATGTTTTAATAGAATTGATAGAGGGGATCAGGATCGAGCAGGATTGCGGTTATTTGGGAAGCTACCTGGACGAGGACATCATAAAGCTGTATCCCACAGAAACATACGCAGTGCTGTGGTTTAGCTATCACGTTTAATATATTTGTGTCCAATCTTTATAACAAATGAAGATAAATATAAGACTAAGAAGTACAGTATTTACCAAGTACAAATAGGAGTTGCTAATTTTGTAGATTTTATAGATACAGTAGTAGTGTAGTTGTCACCCTTACAGTAAGTGCATCTCCCAAGGGTGACCACATTTTTTTTAACAAAAAAATGCCACAGGTATGAAGGGAGGGCGGTCTTAGGGATGGGGGATGTAGTCTTATCGTGTTTTTTTTTACCTGGTGTAGACTGAACCCTTCCATGGCCGGAATCCCCATAGACAACGACAGGTTTGTGCAGCGCAACAATGCAACTGCACTGCTGCCTCTGGTAGTCACACATCTGCTCATACACTGTCCTCAGTCGCTTCTGGCGCATGGCTGGCTGTGTCTGTTCCTTCGAAAAACCTCTCCCAACAGTTTCCCGCCGGCGTACTTCCATACAAAGCTGCTCTCCTGCTGACACTTCTCAGCTCCTCCCCTGCTTCTTCCAGATCCAAATGGGGATAAAATCAATGGATCTGGGGTGGATTGGTCATAAATAGTGATGAGCGAACATGTTCGGCCGAATACACTATTCGGCTGAACATGGCGGCGCTCGTGACCATGCGGTGTTCGGCCATGCTCGAGTCTCCTCCCCGCACGCTAATTAGCCAATTAGCATGCAGGAAGGTGCTGGCATTCACTGTAATGCCAGTAGCCATGTTAGCTACTGGCATTACAGTGATTGGCTGGCCGGGAACTCGTCATCGGGAGCTATAAAGCACCCTGTGACATGTGACCGGATCATACCGAGCAGGGAGAGCTGCTGCAAGCAGGGACAGAAGAATGCTAAGCAGGGATAGAATTTCTGTTTCAAAGACCCAAAAGCCCTTTTAAGGGCTATTATATCTTGCTGGCAAACTTTTTATTTTATTTTGGTGGTGTTAAAAATAGCGCTAGGTGGCCTGCCATTAACGCCACCTGTGCAGCTGCTGCATGTGTATGATACTCTCTGTATACTATATACCTGACATCCTTTGCTATTATTTCTGCTGTTAAGCCTGCAGTACCTCTTTTGCGTCTTGCTGTATAACATTTGCGCAAGGAGGGACTTGTGTAGGGATAGGATTGGGCTAGGCAGGGCTAGTATTTCTGTTCAAAAGTCACAAAAATCCAATTGTTATATCTGGCTGCATTTTTTTTTTTACTTTGGGGCAAAAAGAACGCAAGTGTGCCTGATGCTAATACCACGTGCACAGCGTGTGCATTAGAACCGTTCTGTAGTCTATATACCTGACATCCGTTGGTATTTTTTCTACCGTTAATTAAGGACGCAGTTCCTCAGCTGTGTCTGCTGTATAACATTTGCGCAAGGAAGGAATTATACTGTAGGGATAGGATTTGGCTAGGTAGGGCTAGTGTTTCTGTTCAAAAGACACAAAAGTCCATTGTTATATCTGGCTGCATTTTTTTTTCTTTTGTGGCAAAAAGAACGCAAGTGTGCCCTGACACTAACACTACGTGCACAGCGTGTGCATTATAACGTTTCTGTAGTCTATATACCTGACATCCGTTGGTATTTTTTCTACCGTTAATTTAGGCTGTTGTTCCTCATTTGTGGCTGCTCTATAACATATAACATATAGTTGCATATAGACTATATAATATGCGCAAGCCAAGCAGAAAGGGACGGGGAAGTGGGCATGCTGCTGATGGTGAACACAGAGGCGATGGCTCTGGGTGCGGTGAAACTGTGCCTGCTGGCAAAACCCAAGAAACAAAGTCATCCAAAACTCCTAGCTTCATGTCTCAGTTTGGAGGGCGTCACAAGACAGTTTCTTGTTAGGTAAACATGTCAGGAGGACCAGGGTGAGATTAATTTTTTTAGGTTAAAAAAAATTAGGGGTGAGGGCCTGCTGGTGAACCTCTTAAATATTTAAAGGCGAGGGTAGCCTAATAAGCAGTTTGATATGCTGGAGGAAGAGGACGAGAAGAGGAAGGGGTTCATGGAAATACAGTGTATTCAATACACCTTAAAAGCCACATTTAAAGCTCCTTTATGTTCAGCCGCTTTCCTCTGGTTAGGTAGCGAAGTCAGAGGCAATCCAGGCCTTGTTCATTTTGATTAGCGTCAACCTGTCAGCATTTTCAGTTGACAGGCGGATGCGCTTAGCAGTTATTATGCCCCCAGCGGCACGAAATATCCGCTCCGACAAAACGCTGGTGGCAGGACAGGCCAGCACCTCCCCAGGCATAGAACGCCAGTTCGTGCCGTGTGTCCAACTTAGACACCTAATAATTATAAGGCACAGAGGGATCGCTGAGGACATTGACATTGTCAGCTAGGTAATCCTTTACCATTTTACAAAACTTTTCCCTTCTAGTTGTGACACTAGGGAGCTTATCAGAACCTTTCCACATGCAGCACTGTTTGTCTTTATTGAGAGCAGGTAGGGTTCCAGCGCGTGCTCAGATCGCGCAGCAGTCAGTGAGCTGGCAAGTGTAAGCGCTGCTACAGCGTTGCCAGACCGGCGGAAGCTGTAGGTGACTTTGAGAAATAGGCACCTTCACCAGCAGCTCAGGCAAAAAAGTGTAGTTTTTGAGAAACCGCTGAACCACTAAGTTGAAGCAGTTGTTTGGCCTGAGGGAGACTCCTGTTCGTCCTTCCTGTTGGAGGAACAGGTAGACTCATTCCTGTCATTAGTTCCAGGGTCCTATAGGGTTAGGTTGGTTTAGGTTCGTGTGTATGAACTCGCCTACATTTGAGGCCTGTTCATACTGGTAGTAAGTCAGGATTAGAGTCAAGGTTTCCTTTAGGAGGTGTCCATCTTCCTTCCTTACTTTCCAGGCCTAATGTCCTTTCCCTCCTACGCTCTGTGTGGTTACCCCCACACCTGAGCGCGACAGTATGTGTGTGAGCTTGCTGAGCTACAAAGTCGCCACCAAGTTGTGGCCGTTATCAGACAAAACTACGCCTGGTTGTAGGTTGAGTGGAGAGAGCCACAGCCCAGCCTGGTCCCTTATACCCTGCTACAGCACTGTGGCGGTGTGTTGTTTGTCACCTAAGCAAATAAGTTTTAGCACAGCTTGTTGCTGCTTCCCCACCGCTGTGCTACACTGCTTCCAGCTACTGACTGATGGCTGACTGGTGCTGCAAGATGAGAATTCCTAGGTGGAAGTGGAGGAGGAAGAAGGGTTGCAGCCGCTAATGTAGGTGGTGGCGGAAATCCTAATGGAAGTAGGGCCCACAATTCTTTGTGTCTCCACAACATTCACTCAGTGTGCCGTCAAGGAAATGTAGCGTCCCTGGCCAGCAGCACTTGTTCATGTGTCAGTCGTTAAGTGGACCTTCCCAGTAACTGCGTTGGTCAGGGCACGGGTTATGTTATGGGACACATGCTGGTGTAAGGCGGTTAGGGCACACTGGCAAAAATAGTGGCGGCTAGGTACTGAGTAACGAGGGACAGCCGCCGCCATCAGACTGCGAAAAGCCTCAGTGTCCACAAGCAACATTTTCAGCGCCAGCAATTTGTAAAGGTGTGCATTTAGTGCTATGGCCTGTGGGTGGGTGGCTGAGTATTTGCACTTTTATTCAAAGGCCTGGGGTATGGACATCTGTACGCTGTGCTGGGACACAGAAGTGGATGTGCTCGCTGATGGTGCTTGCTAGGGTCCAGGTGCAGGGAGGAGGCATCTGGGCCTGCGTCTTGGCTAGCACGTAACACAGGGAAGAGGAGGCAGTGGTGTGACCCACAGGCACCGATTGTGGATCCAGGCGTTTGGCCCACCTATTAGGGTGCTTTGCTGCCATGAAGATCATGCTGGTGGTGGTCAGGTTGCTAGTGTTCATGTCTCTGCTCATTTTCATATGGCACAGGTTGCAAATGACAATTTTTTTATCGTCCACACTTTTTGGTGTGGCCTGCCTTCTCCCTTTTGCCACCCCACCGCCTCTTCCAGCCTGTTGCGGTGCTGCGCATCCCTCCCCCTCTGTACTGCTGTCCTTGCTCAGCTTGCCTCCTTCCCATGTTGGGCCAGTGATTTCATCGTCCACTACTTCCTCTTCCTCTTCGGGAAGGATTTTTTTTCCCTTAAAGTGAAGAATATTGGCTTCTACCTCACAGGGTTTTTTTGCCTTCCTCTGGATCAACTTGTAGGATAACAGGCTGGACTGGATGGACAGATGTCTTTTTTCAGCCTTATAAACTATGTTACTATGTTACTTCTTCACTCTGGTCCTCATCCTGACAAGTTGACGTTCAGTGCTCACCTGCACTGGCCGAACACTAGGTGGTCCTCAAGTGCTCGGACAAGCACCCGAGTACAATGGAAGTCAATGGGAGAAGACCAGGCACCCCCTGCTCTGCAGAGAGGAGGGTGTCTGGTCGATAGGGAAACGTGAGAAAATGGTGGAAACACCACTGAAATGGTTAGGGAACAGCATGGGGAGGATGTCTGGATGCATCTTGGACACCAAAGTCGCTGCTATTAACGATGATGTCCGACGATTACGCCACTTTTACGGAATGACAAAAATACCCCCCCAAAACCCAAGATAACATCGATTTTACAAGAAATATTGTTAGGAAACATATATTTACTTGTACGTAAAGCGCAAGTAGCAGCACGCTACAATATTTTTCAGATCAGCAGCAGGCACTCGTCCTGAATGTTTTACACGGTCAGCTGAGCAGCAGGCACTCGCCCCTAATGTTTTAGACGGTCAGATCAGCAGCAGACCCTCACCTCAAATGTTTTTGTGTGTGAATATGCATTCCCTTTGGTGAAAATCAGATTATCAATTGACTGTTTTAGGCTACTTTCACACTAGCGTTTTTAAATTCCGGTATTGAGTTCCGTTATAGGGGCTCAATACCGGAAAAAAACGCTTCAGTTTTGTCCCCATTCATTGTCAATGGGGACAAAACTGAACTGAAGACAACGGAATGCTCCTGAAAGCATTCCGTTCCGTCTTCAGACCGGAGGACAAACCGCAGCATGCTGCGGTTTGCTCTCCGGTCCAGGCATCCGCACCAAGACGGATCCGGAATGACCCCCAATGCAAGTCAATGGGGACGGATCCGTTTGGTGTGGACACACCAGTAATCCGGATCTGTCCTCCATTGATTTCCAATGGGGGGTCATTCCGGATCCGGCATACATACACACAGACATACAAACAAACATACAGACATACATACAGACATACAGACATACATACATACATACATACTCACATACTCCCGGGACGCCGGCAGAACGTCTTCACGCGCCTCCTGCGCGCTGCGATGACATTTCCCCACTGCGCCCAGCAGAGGGCGCTGTGGGGAATCGTCATCACTGCGCGCAGGAGGCGCGTGAAGACGTTCTGCCGGCGTCCCGGGAGTATGTGAGTATGTATGTATGTCTGTATGTTTGTATGTATGTCTGTATGTTTGTTTGTATGTAGTCTGTGTGTTGTTTTAATGTGTGTCATGTGTGGGGCCGGAGCGCTGCTCCGGCTCCACACATGTATAGCGTTAGCACGGATCCGTCGGCACCCTTTAGGTGCCGGATCCGTGCTAACGCTAGTGTGAAAGTAGCCTAAACTGGTCCTTTGCAAGTGGTAATTAAGATGTTTCTTGGAGCTCAGATAGCATGGCCCCTCCCACAGCGGAGGTCAGAAGCTTTTCAGATGGACTACTAGAAAATGAAGAAAACATATCAGAAACTATAACTCATCTCTGGTACAACTCACTTACTTATCATTGTAATAATTGCATTCTGTATAATGTGGGCAAACATCCCACCCCTGACAGCCACCATTCCCACATAACGAGTATGTCACCTTCGGGACTCCAATATCAGTCATATTTGGTATTAGAACGATCAGCTTGTTGAAATATGCGTTATTAAAACATGTTGGGCCCCAGATATTCATTACTGTGAATGAGAAGAAATGTTTTATGGATATTTTATGTTTGCCAGCTCTTGAAAGAGGTGGAGCCTACACAGGTAATGAAGGCCTCCCCAGAGGACCGGGCCAATAATGGAAGGTGGACCAGGCTCAGCTCTACCCTAGGGCTAAAAATGAGGGATTCAGAACCTTTCATTGACTCGGTTTGGGGATCCAGTCAACATTGGGTTGTGTTCCACATTCTCCTGTCCTTGGTACCAGAATGGACTTTTATCAAGTATTGAGAATCTTTCTGTTTTTATCCTTTTAACTGTTTGCACATTTATGTATGTCTCTTATTTCTTTTAATTTTTGTAACTTGAGTACTTTTTAGTACATTAAAGCACATCTTTAATGGTTTCGCCCAGTAACATCCATTTTTAAGTTTATGAGTGCGGCTTGCGTTACTGTGTAGTTGCTATAAGTGTGGCTAGTGCTACTCTGAGCCTGCTTGTGAGTGGGGCGCTGTGGGGTTTTCTGCAAGCCCCCATTTAAGTGGTATATTAATTTAAGGGGTTCACTATGTACCACCGATACTATAGATTTAGCGATTTTCCAATAAAGATATTAACTGCCTGACTAAATCGCTTAAAATATTACTTTATTAATTAAATATCATTTAAAACATCAAACACCTGTTCAGTCTTAAGGCAAAGCACCCTGCAGCTAGAGATTGAGCATAAACTACTCTGCTGTATCCGGTGTCATGCCCACAAGTATTTATGCGTGGTATAGTGGCATTAATATTGTTTCCTGTATGCCACAATACAGGTTCATTAAGGAGCAGGGTAATTATGGTAAATATACCTAGCGGGGAAAATAAATGTGATGGGGCTTATTAGCCGATCACTCACACATAAGTCAAGGTGTCAGTAAATGGATATCCCACACCATGTAGTTGCGGGGACATCACACTCCATTCACTGCACCACAGACTGCTTAGGACCACATTCCACCCTGCTCCAGTACAAATGACCTAATAGCACAGCTACAACGATCAAGCTCGCTACGGCTCAACGCGTTTCTGGGTCACTATAGCGTGACCATCATCAGGAGCCACAGCCTAGCGAATAGCAGCTTGATATCATTTCTAGCTATCATGACACGCTGCACAACTATTTTGATACATGTGCAGCGTGGGTCAGAACCCGGCACTATGGCGGCCGTAGCGTGCGCCACCGCCTCCGGTGTTTAAACATATAGCACTCCTCCCCCTGGGCCAAACCTCCGAAACAGTGTAGCCAATCCCTGCATGGCAGGGAGCTTTGCTACAGCCGCTCACGATACAATGTTATGGCATTGAGGGAGATGCGCTACCAGTCTGCTGTGACCTATTTGCGGCTATAAACATAATTATGGTAAGAGAACATCGGAGTATATGGATAACTAATCACACATACCAGTATTTAGGACAAAAAGTATTGCACATATAGCTACAGGAAATTCCATTAGCTAAACAGGATGTTATTAATCCTGCTATAGCCTTTATTCCAGAAAGCACGTATAGGACACAATCATTTAGCCCAAAGGGCTTTAGAGTTTTAAGAGTGAAAATCCACTGTGCTTCTTTGCGGAGCAGCAAATTGTCTATATCTCCGCGTGGTGACATTCTCACGTGTTCCAGCCCCTGAAATTTTACACAGTTTCTCAAACCTGTGTGATTATCCTGGACGTGTATTGCAATGGGGGTATCAGCACGGTTGCTAATATCACGGAGATGCTCCCCTATTCTTCTCCTAAACTCTCTCTTTGTTTTGCCCACATATTGCATGGAGCAAATACATGTGGCCACATAGATAACCCCGATCGTTTTACAATTAATACACGTCCGGATTGTATATTCATTGACACAACTACATGGTGTGGGATATCCATTTACTGACACCTCGACTTATGTGTGAGCGATCGGCTAATAAGCCCCATCACATTTATTTTCCCCGCTAGGTATATTTACCATAATTACCCTGCTCCTTAATGAACCTGTATTGTGGCATACAGGAAACAATATTAATGCCACTATACCACGCATAAATACTTGTGGGCATGACACCGGATACAGCAGAGTAGTTTATGCTCAATCTCTAGCTGCAGTATATTAATTTAAATGTCATAGATGGTGGCAGCATATTGGGGTGCATTAAAGGCTGTGTCGGGGTGTGATCTATGTTCAATATGAGGCCGGTGTGTAGGGGGCGCGAGAGATTGAGTGTGTGAAATAGATCAAACCTTTGCAGTCGCACCTAGGTCACGTGACAGGGCGGTTCCCATACGTGACAGTACATAAGTGTAACAGGTTGCAGATCGCTGGTGTTCGAATACTTGCCACCGTGGTCCCAGGCTCCATGCTCAGGCGAACCCTGCCCTCCCTGACTGCCTCTGTCATTGTCCGCGTCCAACTACATTATAGGGCAGGGAGCAGTGGGGATCTGCTGCCGTTGTCTCTCCATGCACTGCTCCAATACTGGACTCCATGCCTACAGATGCTGTACCTGTTATAACGAGCGGGTGAGAACCCACTGCCCCACGTGACCCACTCTCTCTGAGGGCGATGTCTGAGCACACCCCTCGTTCTTCACACGATCCTTCTGATGGTGAGGAGAGACTTACCCGTGGAGTGTACCAGGTGCTACCTCAGAGGCAGAGGTTGCGCTACATTTTTTCCGGAAGAGTAAAAATACACCTCTTACCATTTTTGAGGAGTATTTTTAGCCGAGGAGGAACGTTGAAGTAATTTTAAATACATAATACTTAGCCTGAACTTGTTCACATTTGCTTTGGGGGCTGCGTTTGGAGCATCTCACAGATTTTGTCAAAAAGACCGGACAAGAAATCCTCGCATGCAGGACTTTTTTGTTTGGTAAAAAGACATGATCCCAAACAGAAACTGAACGGACTTCATCATACTCACTGGAGTCTGTTCATCTCTGTTCCTGTTAGTTAGGCTGGGTTCACATTATGTTTCGGTCATACGTTTAACGTACATGAAAAAACTTATAATGGACAGATACCATACTGTGGCATCCTTCACCATAGAGTTCTATTGTACAAAAAATGTTTTTTTTTCTGGACTTTGCAGGATGGAAAGACGTACACTGCAATTTCCCATCCTGCAAAAAAAACATATACATTAGCATATACAGTACAGACCAAACGTTTGGACACACCTTCTCATTCAAAGAGTTTTCTGTATTTTCATGACTATGAAAATTGTACATTCACACTGAAGGCATCAAAACTATGAATTAACACATGTGGAATTATATACTTAACAAAAAAGTGTGAAACAACTGAAAATATGTCTTATATTCTAGGTTCTTCAAAGTAGCCACCTTTTGCTTTGATTACTGCTTTGTACACTCTTGGTATTCTCTTGATGAGCTTCAAGAGGTAGTCACCTGAAATGGTTCTCACTTCACAGGTGTGCCCTGTCAGGCTTAATAAGTGGGATTTCTTGCCTTATAAATGGGGTTGGGACCATAAGTTGTGTTGGGCAGACGTCAGGTGGATACACAGCTGATAGTCCTACTGAATAGACTGTTAGAATTTGTATTATGGCAAGAAAAAAAGCAGCTAAGTAAAGAAAAACGAGTGGCCATCATTACTTTAAGAAATGAAGGTCAGTCAGTTCCGAAAAATTGGGAAAACTTTGAAAGTGTCCCCAAGTGCAGTCGCAAAAACCATCAAGCGCTACAAAGAAACTGTCCCACATGAGGACCGCCCCAGGAAAGGAAGACCAAGAGTCCCCTCTGCTGCGGAGGATAAGTTCATCCGAGTCACCAGCCTCAGAAATAGCAGGTTAACAGCAGCTCAGATTAGAAACCAGGTCAATGCCACACAGAGTTCTAGCAGCAGACACATCTCTACAACAACTGTTAAGAGGAGACTGTGTGCAGCAGGCCTTCATGGTAAAATAGCTGCTAGGAAACCACTGCTAAGGACAGGCAACAAGCAGAAGAGACTTGTTTGGGCTAAAGAACACAAGGAATGGACATTAGACCAGTGGAAATCTGTGCTTTGATCTCATGAGTCCAAATTTGAGATCTTTGGTTCCAACCACCGTGTCTTTGTGCGACGCAGAAAAGGTGAAGGGATGGACTCTACATGCCTGGTTCCCACCGTGAAGCATGGAGGAGGAGGTCTGATGGTGTGGGGGTGCTTTGCTGGTGACACTGTTGAGGATTTATTCAAAATTGAAGGCATACTGAACCAGCATGGCTACCACAGCATCTTGCAGCGGCATGCTATTCCATCCGGTTTGCGTTTAGTTTGACCATCATTTATTTATCAACAGGACAATGACCCCAAACACACCTCCAGGCTGTGTAAGGGCTATTTGACCAAGGAGGAGATGACCTGGCCTCCACAGTCACCAGACCTGAACCCAATCGAGATGGTTTGGGGTGAGCTGGACCGCAGAGTGAAGGCAAAAGGGCCAACAAGTGCTAAGCATCTCTGACTTCATGACTGTTGGAATACCATTTCAGGTGACTACCTCTTGAAGCTCATCAAGAGAATGCCAAGAGTGTGCAAAGCAGTAATCAAAGCAAAAGGTAGCTACTTTGAAGAACCTAGAATATAAGACATATTTTCAGTTGTTTCACACTTTTTTGTTATGTATATAATTCCACATGTGTTAGTTCATGGTTTTGATGCCTTCAGTGTGAATCTACAATTTTCATAGTCATAATAATACAGAAAACTCTTGGAATGAGAAGGTGGGCCCAAACTTTTGGTCTGTACTGTATGTTGTTTTTGTTTTGTTTTTTTGTTTTTTTACAATGGAACTCTATGGTGATGGATTCCACAGTATGGCATCTGTCTGAGGCGTCCGTTAACACAGGTTTTTTTTGTATAAGTTAAACATATGACAAAAATCCAACTTCTCTCTTCTATTGTCTTGCTCCGTTACAAATAAATAGTGGTGATGTGAACGGGCCCTAAGGGAATATTACTGGTCTAAATAACATCAAGCAATTATGGCAAAGTGATAAAGTCTGGTCCAATATGGCGTATCTTCTCTGTATTTTACCACTTGGCCATAATAACCTGCTATGCATTTACTATACACTGCGCTACACATATCACACACTGCACTACATACATCAGTGTGAGATGTATGTGGTGCAGTGTGTGATGTATGTATTGCAGTGTGTAGATCACACACTGCACTATATATATTACACATATCGATACATTGCTACACTGTCACCTTGTGGGGAGCGTCAGAATGAGGAAAATAAACTGTCAGATGAAATGCAGAATATAAAAGTAAATTCCCCATTAAAAGTGCCCTGTCTGACCCAGGAAGAAGTTCAGCGGCGTCTTAAAAAGATTAAAGAGGCTCTGTCACCAGGATCAACCCTATTAAACCAGACATACTGCCTGGTAGAGCTCATCATGCTGATTAAAACTATACCTTTCATTTGTCTGTATAATAAATAGCTGCAGAGATATCAGCGTTTTTTTTCATATGCAAATGCGCAATTCGAGTGCTCAGAGGCGGGGCTGAATATTCTGAGCACTGCTGTGTAACAGCTCCTGTGCTCTTCACACGCCCCCCTCCCATTGACTGACAGGGCTAGACAGCAGGTTGAGGGCAGAGCTGTGTCCAGGAGCTGTGTGCTAGCAAGTAAATATCACATACACTATAACTTCACCACACTGAGATCTGCTCAGAAAGCTAATATACATATTACTGCTTTATTCACAAGATTAATATATGATTATACAGACACCAGTAATATATGTTAGCTGATATGCCTAGAAAAGACAGATAGCTTTATGTGGTAATGCTATAGCTTGGTGGTTAAGTGGTCGCTTTTGTATATAGAGATCCCAGGTTTGAATCTAGGACGTAACATCAATTTTTTTTTCTTCCACATTTATCCCACGACAAAAGTCTGTGTCTTTATTATAATTAGAAAGCTAATAAATATTAGGGGGGAGGGGGTGCTTTTAAGTCCTTCTTTTGAGGGTGGCCTAAATTACAGGTAAATGCCATGGTAATTTATGAGGAAACACAGTGGGTAGCAGTGGAAGAAAACATTTCTTCGCATGTGTATATTTAATCTATTTCATTTAATGTTTCTGTGTGTCATTGCAGAGAGAAAGTCACCCTCCCTTCCACCCCTGCAGCTGACAGAAATTGATTTTTACCTTCAATTTTTCAATCCCCGTTGGCTGCGGAGTGAGAGGGGGCGTGGCCTGACCGAGTTGGGTCGTGAATTAACGAGACCTGGGGTGGGGGTTTTAAGTCCTTCCTTTGAGGGTGTCCTGAATTACAGGTCGATGCCGTGGTAATTTATGAGGACACGCAATATGTAGCAGAGGAAGAAAACATCTTTTATTACTACTGAACGGTCGTAGTTTAAAATTAGTGTATTTCATCTATTTCATTGAATGTTTCTGTGTGTTGTTGCAGAGAGAAAGTCAATGCAGCTAACAGAAGTTGATTTTTACCTTCATTTTTTCAATCTCCATTGGCTGCGGAGTGGGAGGGGGCGTGACCTGACCGGGGGCATGGTTTAGTGGGACCTTGGGGGAGTTGCTTTTATGTCCTTCTTTTCAAGGTGGTCTGAATTAAAGGTCGATACCATGGTAATTTATGAGGACACGCAATGGGTAGCGGTGGAAGAAAACATCTTTTATTACTACTGAACGTTTGTAGTCTAAAATTAGTCTATTTCATCTAATGTTTCAGTGTGTCGTTGCAGAGAGAAATTCACCCTCCCACCCAGTTGATTTTTACCTTCATTTTTAAAACCCCGTTGGCTGCGGAGTGGGGGGGGGCATGGCCTGACAGAGTCGGGGGCGTGGCTTAGCGAGACCTGGGGCGGGGGTTTTAAGTCCTTCTTTTGAGGGTGGCATGAATTATAGGTTGATGCCATGGTAATTTATGAGGACATGCAATGGGTAGCAGTGGAAGAAAACATCTTTTTTTTACTACTGAACGGTCTTAGTCTAAAATTAGTCTAAAACATAAGTTATATTTATGGTAACCAGAATACCCCTTTAACAGCGTCATCCACAGCGTTCTGCCCCTTTAAAGCAGTGAATAGAAATGGCTGGGTTGTTATTTAATTGAGCTCCTCAGCTGGCTGCTAATTACCTGGCTGTGTTGTTATGGAAACCTGCCCTCCCTGTGTGTGTCTGTGCAGAGAATGGCAGTTGGGGTTTGAAACCAAAGCTCCCAGGCTAATGCAGGTCATATTTTGGGAATATCTCGGGAACGGTATGTCCTAGAGAGCTGGTCTAAAACCTTCCCGGACACCTGATGTACCTGTGTGCCGAATTTGGTGAAAATCGGTCCAGTAGTTTGGTCGTGCATAGAGAACAGACAGAAACTCATTTTTATAATATTAGAGACTGTGACTGTGAATAAAGCAGTGATATGTGTATTAGCTTTCTGAGCAGATCTCAGTGTGATGAAGCTATAATGTATGTGATATTTTCATGCTAGCACACAGCTCCTGCCCTCAACCTGCTGTCTAACCCTGTCAGTCAAGGGGAGGGGGAGCGTGTGCAGAGCACAAGGGGGTGTTACATAGCAGTGCTCAGAATGTTCAGCCCTGCCTCTGAGTGCTCAAATTGCTCATTTGCATATGATTAAATACGCTGATTTCTCTGTAACTATTTATCATACAGACAAAAGAAAGGTACAGTTTTAATCAACATGGTGAGTTCTACCAGCCAGTATGTCTGGTTTAATAGGGTTGATCCTGGTGACAGAGCTGCTTTAAAATAGACAAATCACCAGGACCGGATGGCATACTCCCCCGTATCCTAAGAGAATTAAGTAATGTCATAGCCAGACCCTTATTTCTAATATTTAAGGACTCTATACTGACACTGAGTGTTCCACAGGATTGGCGCATAGCAGATGTGCCAATATTCAAAAAGGGTCCAAAGACAGAGCCCGGAAACTATAGGCCGGTAAGTTTAACATCTGTCAAGGGTAAACTGTTTGAAGGTTTTCTAAGAGATGCTATCTTGTAGAGGCTTAATGAAAATAAGCAAATAACGCCATATCAGCATGGCTTCATGAGGGATCGGTCATGTAAAACTGGATGTATTTCTGGAGTGTAATAATATTATAGGCTATAGCTACTAGAGATGGGTTGTTGATCCAGGGAGTTATTCTGATTGTCAGATACGAGTCAGGTTTTTTTTGCCTTCTGCTGGATCAACTTGCAGGATTACAGGCCGAACTGGATGGACAGACGTCTTTTTTCAGCCTTATAAACTATGTTACTGGATTTCCGGGCTCCACTGCAGTTGTCCAGAACTCCATTCTTCTTCAGCTCCACACCAGTGTAGCTCTGCCCTTGCTCTCCTTATACATCGGGACTCGGGAACTGGCCCCTCCTTCTTCCAGCTCCCGCCGGCTTCCCCTGCTGCAAGGCGCTGTATCACTCTGACGCCCGTCCAAACTAACCAATAGCAAAGCTCCTTGCTGTATGGAGCTTTTGCTACTGGTTATTTCAGGCACTGGCAGCTTCGCTGCGCTGCCTGTGCCATTCACAGTGTGCCCTGCGCTGATGAATTTGAGGAAGAAGTCTAAGTCATATTGGTACGCCTTTCAGAGTGTAAAACAGCCTGAAAAGGCATCTGACTGCCTGAACAGAGTGTGAACCCACTGGACCAGAGTGAGAACCCACTGGAAGCGCTCACTTGTATTTAGGGACCCCCATCAGACCTCAGATCAGCCCACCCAGCCACATAAGATTAAAATAAAAAACCTTTCTTACCTGTCCTGCGCTGCGGCTGCCCTCCGGTCTGGCGCTCCACTGTCTTCCCTGGCCGGCACGCACTATGACCTGATGCTGCGTGCGTCTGAGGTCTCATGGGGGCACAGTAGGGTGATGTTAGGACTGATGGGGGCACATTCTGCTGATCTGAGGTCTGATGGGGGTACAATACGCTGATCTGAGGTCTGATTGGGCACAATACGCTGATCTGAGGTCTGATGGGGCACAGTAGGCTGATGTGAGGTCTGATGGGGGCACATTCTGCTGATCTGAGGTCTGATGGGGGCACAATATGCTGATATGAGGTCTGATGGGGGCACAATACGCTGATCTGAGGTCTGATGGGGGCACATTCTGCTGATCTGAGGTCTGATGGGGGCACATTCTGCTGATCTGAGGTCTGATGGGGTCACATTCTGCTGATCTGAGGTCTGATGGGGGCACAATACGCTGATCTGAGGTCTGATGGGGCACAATACGCTAATCTGAGGTCTGATGGAGGCACAATACGCTGATCTGAGGTCTGATGGGGGCACAGTAGGGTGATGTGAGGACTGATGGGGGCACATTCTGCTGATCTGAGGTCTGATGGGGGTACAATACGCTGATCTGAGGTCTGATGGGGCACAATACACTGATCTGAGGTCTGATGGAGCACAGTAGGCTGATGTGAGGTCTATTGGGGGCACAATACGCTGATCTGAGGTCTGATGGGGCACAATACGCTGATCTGAGGTCTGATGGGGGCACAATACGCTGATCTGAGGTCTGATGGGGGCACAGTAGGCTGATCTGAGGTCTGATGGGGGCACATTCTGCTGATCTGAGGTCTGATGGGGGCACATTCTGCTGATCTGAGGTCTGATAGGGGCACATTCTGCTAATATGAGGTCTGATGGGGCACAATACGCTGATCTGAGGTCTATTGGAGGCACATTCTGCAGATCTAAGGTCTGATGCGGGCACATTCTGCTGATCTGAGGTCTGATGGGGGCATATTAAGCTGATCTGAGGTCTGATGGGGGCACATTAAGCTGATCTGAGGTCTGATGGGGGCACATTCTGATGATCTGAGGTCTGAAGGGGGCACATTCTGCTGATCTGAGGTCTGATGGGGGCACAATACGCTGATCTGAGGTCTGATGGGGGCACATTACGCTGATCTGAGATCTTATGAGGGCACATTAAGCTGATCTGAGGTCTGATGGGGGCACATTCTGTTGATCTGAGGTCTGATGGGGGCACATTCTGCTCATCTGAGGTCTGATGCGGGCACATTCTGCTGATCTGAGGTCTGATGGGGGCACATTCTGCTCATCTGAGGTCTGATGCAGCTGATCTGAGGTCTGATGCGGGCACATTCTGATGATCTGAGGTCTGATGGGGGCACATTCTGATGATCTGAGGTCTGATGGGGGCACATTCTGATGATCTGGGGTCTGATGGGGGCACATTCTGCTGATCTGGGGTCTGATGAGGACAGGGGACTGTTAGTTTAGTGATGTAAAAACTGGGGACAGGTTTCCTTTAACATAAGAGTCCACCTTGTTTTTTACTCCTATTACTCCTATATTTTACTGCATTATGTGGTAGAGTATTTAGACTAGGGTATGTAGAAAGTCTATTGTACTGTACTTAACAGCCTAGATGATATAGCAGTTTATACAGTCATCTTTCTAATACAATATTATAACCACAACTAGTAGTATGTCCCTGTGAAGTTGGAAACATGCGTTTGGGAAGCCACTAAGTGGGGGGCCCACTCAAGTATGTTTCGCCCCCCCTGTGCTGAACCTCTAGCTACGCCTCTGCACTGGACTGATCTCCAGTGGACACAATACACCCAGTGGATGCTGGGAGGCCACAGGCTGACCAGACGAAAGGGTAGTCAGTATGAAGGCAGAAGTCAGGGCAGACGGCAGTCAGGCAAAGTCCGTAAAACGTAATGGGAAGTCCGATACACAGAATGACAGGAAACTAGAAAAGCTAGGAACCTAAGTTGCTCAGGCACCTTCCTGTAGGAGGGAAATGCTGGTGGCAGGAATGCAAACTACAGCTAAGAACCCCGCTGCCCGCGCCTGTCAGCACAGTGTGCAGCAGCGGGAAGGAGTGAAGAAGCCTGGCACTTGTACCTGTGTGTGAGAACAGAATCGCAGTTACAGGGAGCTGGGCTAACAGTAACTCCTGGAATCTGCTCCACAGTTTATCTCTGCCCAGGACACGGCGTGCATTCTAGACTGCTTCCTGTAGCACCTTGGTAAGGGACGGTGCGCAACACTTCCTGTGATGTAAGGATTTTGCATCTGTGACTTGTGCAACCAATCCCAACCATCCTGCACCTATATTATTGGTCCAACCCCCTTCCCAGGTGCCTGAGCACCAAAGGTCCTTGTGTCCTGCAAAGGTTGCCTGTATACCTGACCCGTGCTTGTGTTTCTGGACTCCTCTACCTGTTTGCTTGATTTGCCTCAACCCTCCAGTTGCTGACCTGGATTGCCTGACTGTACGTGTGCCACCTGCCCTGACCCATTGATTGTTTGACTTCGACCAGCTGCCTTGTGTGCCAATCCTCCTCATGAGGCAGCAACCTAGTGTTCCCCTCGGGAAAGTCTATCCCCACCATCAGGGCTACTGCGAAGAACGAGGGGTTCACTTAGACAGCGCCCTTAAAGAAGGTTGATCACATGGCACAGGCCATGGACCCCACTGGTCACCCAAAGGCGGTTGTACAAAAATGTATTTTGTGAGATGAGATGTCAGAGTGAATGACAGGACATCCTGATGTAATTCATGATATCACTGCTTATCTGGATGCCATCTCCCCTCCAGCTACTGCAGAGTCTCCAGTCACTGCTACGCCTGCAGTTCCCTTACCTGTGAGTCCAGATTTAAGTGCTACTGGCGTGCAACTTCCTCTGCCACCACTCTATACTGGAGATCCAAAGAATTGTCGTGGCTTTGATCCACTTTGAGTTGCATGGGCAGAAGTTTACTACTGAGCATTTCAAGGTCACCTTCATTGTATCCCTGTTGTTGGATGAGGCCTTTGCATAGGCAAATCATATTTGGATACATAAAGGTCCGGAGACCACTAACCTGCAGTCTTTCCCTAACTACTTTCTGGCTTGTCTTTGAAGAGCTTAGTGCATATCCTCCGCTGCTTCAGCCCTGTTATGTCTAGGTCAGGGTTCCCTGACTGTGGGTCAGTACGCCATCCAGTTCTGTACTATGGCTGCAGAACTTCTATGAAAAAATGAGGCCCAACTGACGGTGTGTGCTTTGAAGGTCTTTCTGACTGGATTAAGGATGAGTTAGCTGGTGGTGACAGTCCATCCGCTCTGAATGACCTGATCACCTTGATGTGTGAATTGATGTGTGTTTTAGGGAACGTTCTTAGGAGGTTGCACGCACCAGAAGACCATCTTGCGTTGCCCAATCCTTCCAGAGGCCGATTCTTCCTCTACTGTCCACCCCATTGGAAGAGTCCATGCAAGTTGAGTGCCTCCGATTGTCTGACCAGTGACATCTACATCGCAAAGCAGAGAACATGTGTCTGTATTGTGGAGGCAAGGGCCACTTTGTGTATAATTGTCCACAGAATCTGGGAAACACCAATGTCCACCATCATTTGGAGAGCTGGTGCTGGACAAGGAGAAGTCCTCTCCAAAACTATCGGTTCCGGTGACTCTTTCCTACGAAAGAGCTACATTGTCAGTCACTGCATTCTTGGACTTTGAGTCAGCCGGTAACTTCATTCAGTAAGCTCTAGTTCATCAGTATCGGCTTTCAACCATCCATCTTGAAAGGCCTCTGTTAGTGGCTTCAGTGAGTGGGCTGCCACTTCCCGAACCTGTGCTTTTTGTCACTATGCCCCTTAAGTTGCAAATAGGGGTTCTGCATTCAGAAATGATCACCTTCTATGTACTGCCAGCTTCTGTGAATCTTATTATCCTTGTTCTCCCCTGGCTGCATCAGCACACTCCAATCCTGGACTTGCATTCTGGTCCGATCCTATGTTGGGGATCCTCCTGTCAGTCCGCCTGCTTATCAGAGGACCGACCTGTTTCCTCACCTCCAGTACCTGAAGATCTGTCTAGGCTTCCCCACAGTATACCAGTTTTTTGGATGTCTTCATCAAGAAGGAGGCCGAGACTCTTCCTCATCACCGATCCTATGACTGTCTGATAGATCTTCGCCCGGTGATCTTTTCTTTCTGGGTGATTCATGTACCATTATGGACCATTTAATGGCACTATATTCATTGTGCATGCTCCCTCATCATATTATTACAACATTTGGGGCAACTTACCCCATATTGTAAGTTTATGTACTTTTCCTACTAAGCCTAGTTGGTATTATTGACATTGGTTCCTGCCCCATATACCTTTATTTCAGCGCCGGTGATTACACGGGCGCTTACTGGCCAGTGGATCGCTGGCAAGGCATCCCTGTTGCCTAGCGATCCTCCTGACCGCGCCACGCATGCGCCTTGCGGCGGTGCACGACGCAATGACGTCACATTGCGCCGGAGCTCTCAGCCAAGCCTGGTTTTCAACTGGCTGAGAGCTTTTAAACCAGGATACGGCACGCTTATCCTTTACAGGTCAGTCATCAATCCTGTCGTGCTGTGGCCCGCATACAGAGACATGAGCTTCTACTTTTGACTTCATGTCTCTTCTGACTTCTACACGCCCTGCAAGCTATGCCTAGCCTGTATACCAACACAGGCAGGCTACCTTTTTGAGGAGTCCACAAGCTGTCGATAGAAGGGGTTTGCAACTACACCCCACGGTCTCCTCTTGCCTAACAACCTTACCCGCTGACTTTCTATTCCCCTGATGAATATGTATTATGAAACATGCATGTGGGGAACTGTGGGTAGTGTGAGGAGTAGGGCTGCACTAGCGTTTTTTTACCCAGGGAAAGGTTCCGGACAGGGTCGCTCTTGTCAGGGCGGGTGCTCCGTGGTTAGGATATCAGGGCCAAGTTAGCACCCCCCGCTTAGGGCAGTACTAGGGACAGAGGCCCCATACCCCGTCGTCCGGTTCCCGTGGTTAATTAGAGCAGGTTGGGGACTTAGGGTGATCTCTCTTCCCGGTCTTCACTACCCCTGCACCCTGGAATCTACGGATCCTGTCTTCAGAGTGGTAGGACAATCGGTTTATCTAGGTTGCCGCCGTGCACCGCTTTTTTCCTACCATTTCTATAAATGTTCAATTGTTACATTGTTGCATCCAGGGACTCTTATTTTAATTGTGGATATTAAAAGTTACGTCTTATTACTTTACAAGGATTACTCATTCACGCTTAATTACATTAAAACGTAGTCCTATCATTTTCATGAGATCTATCGGTTATTGTTTTTTGCTAGCCCGGTGTCACTCCCCTGACAGAGCATGGCCGGAAGCACACGCTCATATTTGACAATGGCATCTGAAGGGTAAAATGGCCGCTATCAGCATTACCGCCGGACATGGACATTAGCTCCGGATGCCTGCTGTTTAAAACAGCTGAAACCCGGCAGCTATGGTGTCCGCTGCTTGCACAATCAGGCACCATATTTAAAGTCTTGACCATTGATGTTTATATATGTTAGGTCAGGAATGGGTTAATGTGCTTCACATGTACAAGTCATGCGTCCTGCGTTAGTGTGGGTTTTTGAAAATTTGATATGGTGTAAATTGAGGGTATTTTATATATGTTTGTTCCACTTTTTATGAATTTCATTCACGTTCTAATATTTGCTGTGTTTTATGTGTTTTTATGTGTTTATTTTTCTTATCTCTTAATAATATAAAAACCAACCAGGTAATTATCAGCAGCTGAGGATCTCATTTATTTCTATTTACTGACACTGTTAAAGGTATTCTGGTTACCATAAATATAACTTATGTGTTTTTCTATTACTACAGTTCAGTAGTAATAAAAGATGTTTTCCTCCACTGCTGCCTATTGCGTGGGCTCATAAATAAGCATGGTATTGACCTTTAATTCAGGCCACCCTAAAAGAAGTACTTAAAACCCCCGCCCCAGGTCTCACTAAGCCACACCCCCAACTCTGTCAGGCCACACCCCCTTTCACTCCGCAGCCAACAGAGATTGAAAAAATAAAGGTAAAAATCAACTTCTGTCAGCTGCAGGGATGGGTGGGAGGTTGACTTTCTTTCTGCAACAACACACACAAACATTAAATAAAATAGATTAAATCCACCCATGCGAAGCGTCTTGCTAATCCACGCCCCCGACTCTGTCAGGTCACGCCCCCTCCCACTCCGCAGCCAATGGGAATTGAAAAAATGAAGGTAAAAATAAACTTCTGTTTGCTGCAGGGGTGGGAGGGTGAATTTCTCTCTGCAACGACACACAAGAATTTTAGATGAAATAGACTGATTATAGACTACAACCGTTCGAAGCCTTTTGCTAAGCCACGCCCCGTCTCTGTCAGGCCACGCCCCCTCTCACTCCGCAGCCATTCTGCAACGACACACAGAAACATTAAATGAAATAAATTAAATGCACCTAAGCGAAGCGCTTTGCTAAGCCACGCCCCGACTCTGTAAGGCCATGCCCCCTGCCACTCCGCAGCCAACAGGGATTGAAAAAATAAAGGTAAAAATCACCTTCTGTCAGCTGCAGGGATGGGTGGGAGGTTGACTTTCTTTCTGCAATGACACACAGAAACATTAAATGAAATAGATTAAATACACCCATGTGAAGCGTCTTGCTAATCCACACCCCCGACTCTGTTATGTCACGCCCCCTCCCACTCTGCAGCCAACGGGGATTGAAAAAATAAAGGTAAAAATAAACTTCTGTTTGCTGCAGGGGTGGGAGGGTGAATTTCTCTCTGCAACGACACACAAAAATTTTAGATAAAATAGACTAATTATAGACTACAACTGTTCGAATCGTCTTGCTAAGTCACGCCCCCAACTCTGTCAGACCACGCCCCCTCCCACTCTGCAGCCATTCTGCAACGACACACAGAAACATTAAATGAAATAGATTAAATCACCTATACGAAGCGCTTTGCTAAGCCACACCCCCAACTCTGTCAGGTCATGCCCCCTCCCACTCCGCAGCCAACAGGGATTGAAAGAATGAAGGGAAAAATAAACTTCTGTCAGCTGCAGGGGTGGGAGGGTGAATTTCTCTCTGCAATGACGCACAAAATTTTAGATGAAATAGACTAATTTCAGACTACAACCGTTCGAAGCATCTTGATAATCCACACCCCCAACTCTGCCAGGCCACGCCCCCTCCCACTCCGCAGGCAACCGGGATTGAAAAAAATCAGCTGCAGGGGTGGGAGGGTGAATTTCTCTCTGCAACGACACACAAAAATCGTAGATGAAATTGACTAATTTTAGACTACGACCATTCAGTACAAATAAAAGATGTTTTTTTCCACTGCTACCCATGGCGGGTCCCCATAAATTACCATGTCATCGACCTGTAATTCATGCCACTCTGACCCCCGCCCCAGATCTCGCGAAACCACGCTCCGACTCTGTCAGGCCACGCCCCCTCCCACTCCGCAGCCAATGGGGATTGAAAAAATGAAGGTAAAAATCAACTTCTGTCAGCTGCAGGGGTGGGAGGGAAGTTGGATTTCTTTCTGCAACAACATACAGAAACATTAAATGAAATAGATTAAATATACCCGTGCAAAGCAATGTTTTCTTCCACTGTTTCCCATGGCGTGTTCTCATAAATTACCATGGCATCGACCTGTAATTCTGGCCACCATCAAAAGAAGGACTTAAAACCCCGCCCCAGGTCTTGCAACGTCACGCCCCCGACTCAGTCAGGCCATGACCCCTCCCGCTCCGCAGCCAATGGAGATTGAACAATTGAAGGTAAAAATCAACATCTGTCAGCTGCAGGGATGGGAGGGAGGATGACTTTCTCTCTGCAACGACACACAGAAACATGAAATGAAATAGATTAAATATACCCGCGCAAAGCAATGTTTTCTTCCACTGCCACCCATTGTGTTTCCTCAAATTACCATGACATTAACCTATAATTCAGGCCACCCTGAAATGAAGGACTTAACCCCCCCCCCCCCGTGTCCCATTAAACCACACCCCCTCCCACTCCGCAGCCAATAGGGATTGAAAAAATGAAGGTAAAAATCAATTTCTGTCAGCTGCATTGACTTTCTCTCTGCAACGACACACAGAAACATTAAATAAATAGATGAAATATACCCAGGCGAAGCCGGGTCTTTCTGCTAGTATATTTATATTATTTGCTCCCAGAAAATAAGTTCTCTATTAGTTTATTTGTGAATGGATACTTTCCCTACACTAGTGCATCTCAATAAATTAGAATATCATCAAAAAGTTAATTTACTTCTAGTAGTTCAATTCAAAAAGTGAAACTGATATATAGATATAAATTGCTGTTTGGGCACAGGGCAGGGATCAGAAGAGCAGGAGCGCCATACGCTTTTTGGAGGGCAGATTTTGGCGGAACGATTTACAGGCGCCATTTTGCTATTGATCAGCCTCTAGAGACCAGTACAGCCATTTTCTGACAACCATATATCTTATTTTTCTCTCATTGGTTCTATTTTGGGGTACAACTTTTTGATCTTTTTTTATTTAGCTTTTTGGAAAGCAGAATTAAAATAGAATATTAGAATAGAATATTGAATATTAGAATATTGTGGAAAAGTTCAATATTGTAGACTTATGGTGTCACACTGTAATCTGCTTATCAACAACCTACAAAGGTTTCCTAAGGCTACTTTCACACTTGCGTTGTTAATTCAGGTACTGAGATCCGGCAGAGGATCTCTATACCTGAATTAAACTGATCCGTTTTGATTTTGCACATCAGGATGCATCAGTTCAGTTAGGATGCAGTTGTGTGAAATCAAAACTGAAGAAAACTGATCAGGCACTAAATACATTGAAAGTCAATGGGTGACGGATCCGTTTTTTTAGTCTCCTAAAAAAACGGATCCGTCACCATTGACTTACATTGGTTTCAGTACCTGATCAGTTTCTTTCAGTTTTTATGACCGGACACAAAATTACAGCTTGCTGCGGTTTTGTGTCCGGTCACAAAACTGAAAGCTGCCTGAACTGAAGACATCCTGATGCATCCTGAACGGATCTCTTTCCATTCAGAATGCATGGGGACAAAACTGATCAGTTTTTTTCCGGTATTGAGATCCTCTGCCTGATCTCAATACCGGAAAACCACAACGCAAGTGTGAAAGTAGCCTGAGGCTACTTTCACACTAGCGTTTTTAAATTCCGGTATTGAGTTCCGTTATAGGGGCTCAATACCGGAAAAAAACGCTTCAGTTTTGTCCCCATTCATTGTCAATGGGGACAAAACTGAACTGAAGACAACGGAATGCTCCTGAAAGCATTCCGTTCCGTCTTCAGACCGGATGACAAACCGCAGCATGCTGCGGTTTGCTCTCCGGTCCAGGCATCCGCACCAAGACGGATCCGGAATGACCCCCAATGCAAGTCAATGGGGACGGATCCGTTTGGTGTGGACACACCAGTAATCCGGATCTGTCCTCCATTGATTTCCAATGGGGGGTCATTCCGGATCCGGCATACATACACAGACATACATACAAACAAACATACAGACATACATACAAACATACAGACATACATACATACTCACATACTCCCGGGACGCCGGCAGAACGTCTTCACGCGCCTCCTGCGCGCTGCGATGACATTTCCCCACTGCGCCCAGCAGAGGGCGCTGTGGGGAATCGTCATCACTGCGCGCAGGAGGCGCGTGAAGACGTTCTGCCGGCGTCCCGGGAGTATGTGAGTATGTATGTATGTTTGTTTGTATGTATGTCTGTGTCTTGTTTTAATGTGTGTCATGTGTGGGGCCGGAGCGCTGCCGGATCCGTGCTAACGCTAGTGTGAAAGTAGCCTTAGCCTTTAAATGGTCCCTCAGTCTGGTTCAGTAGGGTACCAATCATAGGGAAGGCTGCTGACTCGACAGTTGTCAAGTCAGAGTGCTGTATCCAAGCATATTAATGGAAAGTTGAGTGCAAGGGAAAAGTATGCTGCAAAAAGGTTTGGGAGAGGTTCACACATAGATGTATCCAGGACATGGGCTACAACTATCGCATTCCTTGTGTCAAGCCACTCATGACCCAGAGATATAACCAGCAAATAAGCGGAGGAGCAGACAGACAAATTCAGCTTCACCTGTCAGGGACCGATCTGCTATTCTGGCTGAAACAGCCTTCCAGATCTATTTCATTCAAGTGTAAAACAAGCCTTACCTGGGCTAAGAAGAAAAAGGACTGGATTGTTCCTCAGTGGTCCAATGTCCTGTTTTCATTTCACCACCATGACGGCAACTAAGGGTGCATTCACACAAACGTATTTTTCATCCGCGTCCGATCCGCAACTTTTGCGGACTGGGTGCAGATCCATTCATTTCAATGGGGTCGCAAAAGATGCGGACAGCACACCGTGTGCTGTCCGCATCCGTTGTTCCGTTCCGCGACGCCGCAAAAAATGTAGAGCATGTCCTATTCTTGTCCGCAAGCACGGGCAAGAATAGGCTTTCTCTATATAGCGCTGGCCATGTGCAGTCCGCAAATTGCGGAACACACACTGCCGGTATCCATGTTTTGCTGATCCGCAATTTGCGGACCGCAAAACACTTACGTTCGTGTGAATGCACCCTAAGAGGGGATTGACCCCTGACCTCTGTAGGGGCAGGAACAGAGACAGTTAAATTGCCCCCTCCCACCACTTTTCACCAGTGTGTTCCTGCCAGAAGCCTACCATGAAGCCTTCCTCAGAAGCCTACCCTGATGCTGCCGCCGCCTCCTTTCCCCTAGTGGGACTAGCTGGCGTATAGACGCGCAGGCCGCACGTGGGTTGCGGACGTCTGACGTCACTTCCGTGTTCAAGATGCAGGTGCGCATACCCAGAAGTGTTTCTAAGGTCGGGGCCAGCGTTCTTAAAAATGGACCGCAGGAAAGCCACAGAGTTGGTCTGAGGTCTGGTGGATGGAAAATGTCGGGCCCCAAAATGCAGGCAACTAGGCAGCTTGATCCTCCTGTGCAACAAACCGTAAGTTCCCACAGGTGACGTATTATGGCAGCTGAGAACTAGCAGAGTGTTTAGGGGGGCCATATGCATAAGAGTTAGTATCCATTTTTTGCTCTTGCTCCCATTGATTTCAGAGGGTCTCTCTCTCCCTCTGTTGTTATCCTATATCGGGGTTTATGTATATGGTCTGCCTATATTACCTTCGTTGAATCTCTTTATGCCTACATGTGTGGGTATATACATATATACACTAGAATATGGCAATGATGGAGTTACTCTCTTATTGATAGGTCTCTAAGGAGGCTCTCAAGAAGCCCAAGAGGAGCGTAAAGTGCATTCAGTGCTATAAAAATCTTCCTGATCAGTATACTAAAAAACTTTGCAAAGAGTGTATAACAAATATTGTAAGAGAGGAACAACCGTCCATCATGCAGGAACTTAGAGCTATGATACACAATGAAGTAAAATCTTCACTGGCATCATTCCGTGAGGAAAATCTGGGCCCTCAGCCTCCCAAAGGTTGGCAAAAGATTCCTCTTCGGACTCTGATGGTCTGGAAGATGAAGCATCCTGGTCAAAACAATGGGATGACGAGAATCCTTTATCAGAGGGTGAAATTATAGAAGAATCGAAAAAAAATTATTTTTCCACTGAAGAAATGAATGACCTTTTAAAGGCAGATAGGCAGCACGCAGCGTTAGGTCATAGTGTGCCAGGGAAGAGAGCGGAGCGCCGGACCGGAGGGCTGCCGCAGCGCAGGCCAGGTAAGAAAGGTTTTTATTTTAACCTTATGTGGATGGGTGGGCTGATCTGAGGTCTGATGGGGGCACATTCTGCTGATCTGAGGTCAGATGGGGGCGCATTCTGCTGATCTGAGGTCTGATGGGGGCACAATACGCTGATCTGAGGTCTGATGGGGGCACAATACGCTGATCTGAGGTCTGATGGCACATTCTGCTGATCTGAAGTCTGATGGGGGCACATTCTGTTAATCTGAGGTCTGATGGGGGCACATTCTGCTGATCTGAGGTCTGATGGGGGCATATTGTGCTGATCTGAGGTCTGATGGGGGCACATTCTGCTGATCTGAGGTCTGATGGCGGCACAATACGCTGATCTGAAGTCTGATAGTCTGATGGCGGCACAATACGCTGATCTGAGATCTGATGACATTCTGTCGATCTGAGGTCTGATGGGGGCACATTCTGCTGATCTGAGGTCTGATGGGGGCACATTACGCTGATCTGAGGTCTGATGGTGGCACAATACGCTGATCTGAGGTCTGATGGTACATTAAGCCGATCTGAGGTCTGATGGGGGCACATTCTGCTGATCTGAGGTCTGATGGGGGCACAATCTGTTAATCTGAGGTCTGATGGGGGCACATTCTGCTGATCTGAGGTCTGATGGGGGCACATTCTGCTGATCTGAGGTCTGATGGGGGCACAATACGCAGATCTGAGGTCTGATGGCGGCACAATACGCTGATCTGAGGTCTGATGGGGCACATTAAGCTGATCTGAGGTCTGATAGGGGCACATTCTGATGATCTGAGGTCTGATGGGGGCACATTCTAATGATCTGAGGTCTGATGGGGTTACAATACGCTGATCTGAAGTCTGATGGGGGCACAGTAGGCTGATCTGAGGTCTGATGGGGGCACATTCTGCTGATCTGAGGTCTGATGGTGGCACAATACGCTGATCTGAGGTCTGATGGCAGCACAATACGCTGAGCTGAGGTCTGATGTGGGCACATTAAGCTGATCTGAGGTCTGATGGGGGCACATTCTGATGATCTGAGGTCTGATGGGGCCACATTCTGCTGATCTGAGATCTGATGGGGGCACAATACGCTGATCTGAGGTCTGATGGGGGCACATTAAGCTGATCTGAAGTCTAATGGGGGCACATTAAGCTGATCTGAGGTCTGATGGGGGTACATTCTGATGATCTGAGGTCTGATGGGGGCACATTCTGATGATCTGAGGTCTGATGGGGGCACATTCTAATGATCTGAGGTCTGATGGGGGCACATTCTGCTGATCTGGGGTCTGATGGGGGCACAATTGTCACGCTCTGGTGTGGAGGGAATAGCCACACCGAGCGCATGAGGGAAGGGAAAAGACCAAAACCAGGGAAACGGTCACCTCCTTCAGGGATCCCTGAAACTAGGCCCTGACTGACTACCAGTATGAACAAGCCTTAGTTGTAGGAGAGTTCATACACAGGAACCTAATAATAAAATCACCCTAAAGGACCCTGCAGCTAGTGACACAGGAAAGAGTCAACCCGTTCCTCCAAGAGTAAGGACGAACAGGAGACTCCAGAAGGAAAACCACAAAAGGGAAAAAGTCACTTACCTTAAGTAGATATGGCAGCAACCGGATCTCAGCCGAGATCCACACCACTCACTACAAAGTAGGCAGAAAGTATAAACCGCAGTGAATCCTGGGAGAAGAAGGAATAAATAGAGGAAAGACAATTACCACAGCCACAACAGCTGAGGGGAAGAGGTGTGGTAAACAGCAACCAAACCAAGGGAAAAGCATGTCAAATTATGTCACTTTTGAAAGCCGCGCAGAACGTCTGATACCAGACGCAAGCCCACTCGTGACATTACCCCCCCTTTTACGGTTGACCTCCGGGCACCCAGGACCAACTTTATCAGGATGACACCTGTGAAAGGCTTTCACCAAACGACTGGCATTCATGTCAGATGCCGGTACCCATGACCTTTCCTCAGGACCATAACCCTTCCAATGAACAAGATATTGAAGAGTCCCACGGAGAACTCGAGAATCAATGATCTTGACAATCTGGAATTCCAAATTACCATCCACCAAGACAGACACGGGTGGCAAGGGAGATGGCTCCAGAGGTTCAACATATCTCTTCAACATAGATCTGTGAAACACATTATGGATTTTCAGGGCCTGAGGAAGTTCAAGACGAAATGCTACAGGATTAATAATGGTCGTGATCTTATATGGGCCAATAAATCCTGGACCCAACTTCCAAGAAGGAACTTTCAACTTAATGTTCCTAGTAGACAGCCACACAGAATCACCCACACTTAGGTCCGGACCCTTCATACGTTTCCTGTCAGCCATACATTTGTACTTGTTACCCATATTTATCAAGTTATTTTGAATTTTTCGCCATATAGAAGACAATGATGACGAAAAACGTTCTTCCTCAGGAATACCAGAAGTATCAGAACCAGAAAATGTACCAAACTGCGGGTGAAAGCCATATGCACCAAAAAATGGTGACTTACCAGTGGAGTCCTGTCTGCGATTATTTATGGCAAACTCAGCCAGAGACAAAAACGAGGACCACTCCTCCTGGTTCTCAGAGACAAAACATCTCAAGTAAGTCTCCAGACTCTGATTGGTACGCTCAGTTTTACCCCGAGCCAAGTACAGAACGCCCTCCAGAATCTGGACACAAACTGATCAGAGACCACGTCAGTGGGAATGCCATGAAGTTTCACAATGTTGTCAACAAACACTTGTGCAAGAGTTTTAGCACTGGGGAGTCCGGGTAATGCAATAAAGTGCGCCATTTTACTAAAACGAACTACAACCACCAGAATAACTGTCTTACCAGACGACTGAGGCAGATCAGTGATGAAGTCCATGGATAGGTGAGTCCATGGTCTGGACGGGATGGGTAATGGAAGTAGGGGTCCAGAAGGTCAAGTATGTGTCACCTTCGCGCGTGCACAGACACTACAGGCTGACATATAGTCCTCAACACACTTACGCAGCCCTGGCCACCAGAATCTACGAGAGATGAGGTCGACAGTGGATTTACTCCCAGGGTGTCCCGCAAGCACCTAAGAATGATGCTCCTCAAACACCTTATGACGCAAATCAGAAGGAACAAACAACTTCCCGGGCAAGACTCTGGCGCATCTCCCTGGGCCTCAAACACTTTAGCCTCAAGATCAGGGTAAAGAGCGGATATCACCACTCCTTCAGACAGTATAGAGCTCGGATCTTAAAAATCACCACCTCCGGGAAAACTACGTGACAAGGCATCCGCCTTCACATTCTTAACCCCAGGACGATATGTGACAATGAAATTGAATCTGGTGAAGAACAAAGACTATCTGGCCTGCCTCGGATTAAGTCGTTTAGCCGACTCCAGGTAAGCCAGATTTTTGTGATCAGTGAATACCGTGATTGGGTGAATCGCCCCTTCCAACTAATGACGCCATTCCTCAAAAGCCAACTTAATGGCCAGTAACTCTCTGTTACCCACATCATAATTTCTCTCCGCCGCAGAGAGTTTTTTCGAAAAAAAAAGCACATGGGCGCCATTTACCAGGTGACGGGTCCTGTGATAAAACAGCTCCTACCCCCACATTGGATGCGTCAACCTCCACAATGAAAGGTTGTGACACATCTGGCTGCACCAATATAGGGGCAGAAGAAAAGCACTCCTTCACAGCGGAGAAGGCTTGCAACGCTGCATCAGACCACAATGAGACATCCGTCCCTTTCTTAGTCATGTCAGTTAAGGGTTTAATTATTGTCGAATAGTTCTTAATAAATTTTCGGTAATAGTTGGTGAACCCCAAAAATCGCATAAGAGCCTTCAGATTTTCAGGTCGGTCCCAGTTCAGAACAGCACAGACTTTCTCTGGATCAATACGAAAACTTGAAGATGAAAGCAAGTATCCTAAGAATTGCACCTCATGTACAGCAAAAACACATTTTATCTAATTTTGCATGCAACTTGTTATCTCTTAAGATTTGCAACACCTGCCTCACGTGATCCTGATGTGTCACAATATCTGGAGAATAGATTAGTATGTCATCC